>PVKE010032085.1:0-18676 GCA_004027555.1 Craseonycteris thonglongyai
CTACTAATTCTTTTCTTTGGAATCAATATTAAGAAAATAATCTCAGGGGAGGCCAGGATGGCTCAGTGGGTTAAGCGCTCACTTTGCAGTGCCGGGGACCAGGGATCAAGTCCTGGCCCCGGCCCATGCGGAACCATATGCTGAACTGGGAGCTCCCCCAGTTCAGTTCTCTCTCTGTCTCTGTATCTCTCTCTCTCTCGCTCTCTCTCTCTCTCTCTGTCTGTCTGTCAAAAATAAATAAAATTTAAAAAAAAAAGAAAAGAATCTCAAAGATAGAGAAAACACTCGTGTCCAAAATATTATTTGTTGTAACAAAAAATTAGAAACATCCTAAATGTCCAACTCTAAAGGAAAGGTTCAGTATGTGCAACTATTAAAATTATATTTTCAAAAGACATTGTAAAACAAAAGTTATTTATAAAGTATTTAAATTTATGTTAAAATATAGAGGGAATATATGAGTACAGCTATATCAAAAGAGCATCCATTAGAAAGCTTGAAAATAAAATTACCAAAATGAATATAGTTGTTGTGTTTGGTGAGTTTGGGATTGATTTTTTTAATGTATTTTTTGTTCCTAAAATTTTCTTTAATAGCATATTTTTTCACTATTATAAATCATTTAATAGGTTATGCATTGTCTTTTTTAAAAAGGCAATTTAATTGTGTGACTTAATAGCAGAAAATTGCTTCAGGAGAGAGAAAGCTTTAGGTAATTTTTACACAGCAATTGATAACAAATACAAGGCGGAATCAAAGGGTAATGTCATCTACATGGTTTCTCTACAGGAAAAGCCATCCCTAAGACCAGTAGTGTCCCTGAGCCTATAGCAGCTGTCCTAAACTCCTACTCTATCTTCCCTATTATCTACTCAATTAGCTAGACTTTTGGCCTTCCTTGCAACTTTACATTTACCCTTCCCCGTTGTCCCCAGAATGATTTGGGTTGTTGATAGGTATGCCTTTTGAGGGCATGCTTCATGACTTACTTGAACGTGATGACAAACATTAGAGTTTGGGATTAGCATCATCATTCATCCTACTGCTAGAGTGAAACAGACCTTATTCAAAAAAGTATAGCCAGATTCAGTTGCTTCAGACCATGAAGGTTCATAGTGGTGAGGCTCTGGGAGATGAGTGAGTGGCCCATGCTAAGGCAGAGGTGGAGTCTTTTTGAATACCCTTGTAGTTGCGTGAATACGGGCCTGAAAAACAGAGCTTGTACCTTGCTACCTTGAGACTTTGTTATGGCTAATGAACTGGGTGTTCACAGAAGAGTAAATTCAGAGTCTCAGCGGATAGAATGCAGCAATTGGAGCTAAGAGATAACATGGAAGAGACTGGAAGCAGATGAATGAAATTCTGTGAAATTGGGGTGGGGTGGAGTGGGTAGGGTGGTGCTGCTGCTGCTGGGTGTATGTGGGTATGTTATTTACTCCAGCCAATAGATTGTTTTTAGGTCTGTTGGTTTGTGGAGATGAGAACTATGAATCTGATCTTTGAGGCAGGAAACAGCTCTCTTATATGGTTACCCAGTGTGTATGAGTCTGTTTTACCCTCCCTTCTTAAAGATTTATTTTTATTGTTTTTGACAGGGAGAGAGAGAGACAGAGACAGAGAGAAGGGGGAGGGCCCATCACAGTCTCCATAGTTACAAATCATTGGTTTTTCCATATAGTTTCATTCCACAGGTGGGCGCGGGGCTGGACAGGGCAGGAACTGGGCCAGGGTCTCACCCCGGTGAGAACCAAACTGGGGGCACTCCCCAGTTCAGCATATGGGTCCGCATGTGCCGGGGCGGGAACTCGATCCTCGGTCCCCAGGACTGCAAAGCGAGCACTCAACCCACTGAGCCATCCCAGCTTCCCCTCCCTTCTTGCTTATATGGAAAATCTGTGAACAGTATGCAAAATAGGCCACAGAGATAGTCCCTAGTATGGAAAAACCCTAGGCACTAAATGAAAATGACTCGCCAGAACAAAATGTCATTTCTTTGAGATCTTGCATTCCAAGCCAGTGCATAGGAATTGCATTTGGTGAGAAAGAAGCCATATTGTCAGGTGTCAGGGAGATACACTGATGACTAGGTAAAGATTGAAGCCAGCATCCTTCCTAGCAACCTGTCACTAGGAAACCAGACAGTAGATCCTGTCCCAGTGTCAGCCGTACATATATCACAGGGAGCACACATGAACGAAGTCTGATGACAGTCCAGAACTCCATTTCAACAAATAATTTTATCTCCTCACCAGTATAGTTATGAGAGCTTCCGTAGTAAGACAGATTGAGTAGTAAGAGGTTCAGCCTTTTCCTCTTTCAAAACCTACCACCCTCAGGAAAGTGCTAAGAGTGTCTTGTATCCTATTGAAGAGAAAAGAGGCTCTGAGGGCTTCAATAGTGTTGTATGAATGTTGGTTGACACTGACTCAGAAGAGAGTTTATAAAAATGTAGGGACACATTCTGGGTTTCTGGGAACCCGAGGACTCTCCTCAAGGTCTTCTGAGAGAAACCACCTTTACTTGTCTCTGTAGTTCCTGCACCTGCCCTATGCATACCTAGTGCTGCCTCCTAACTAATTATTATAATTTTGCATATTCCACCTTATATTATAGGTACTGCATATTTATTTGATTCTCCCTATTAAATGTTTGAACTTTTATTTTTTTAATTGAGGTATAATTTACACACAATAACTCTTTTTTCTGTCTGCTTGAGTCTAGATATTTCCTTCTGACCTGTTTCCAGTTCACTCCACATCATTCAGCTGTGTAAAAACTGCTTTAAACCCATCTGTTGCAGTTTCAGTTTCAGTTGTTCTTTTTTTTTTTCTTATAGAATTTCCATTTTATTACTTTTTCATTTATCAGTTCCTGAAATTCTATATCCTGTCACTTAATTGGGTCATATTAATCAGTTATTTTAAAGTTCATGTTTGACTTTATTCTCCTTTGTACTGTCAGTAATTTTTAAAGTACAGTTACTTTTATTCTTAAAATATAAAAATTCAGGGATGACATCCTTGAAAATAAATAAAGATTATGTCTTATAATTCCAATATCTAAGTCTCATGAGGCTGCATTTCTTTTCTGCGTTTTTCATCTTTGTTTTTGGCCATGTTGCCTTGTCCCTGAATATGTTTGTGCATTAGTCAGGTTCTCCAGGGAAACAGAACTAATAGAATGCATGTATATATAAAAAGATTAACTGTAAGGAATTGGCTGACACATTTATGGAGACTGACAAGTGCCAAGATCTGCAGTCAGTAAACCAGAGACCCAGGAGAGCTGATGGTGTAAGTTCTAGTCCAAAAGCAGGCAAGCTCGAGGTCTAGGAAGAGCTGATGTTTCAGTCTGAGTCCAAAGGCAGGGGAAAAAAACAACCTCCCAGCTCACAGGCAGTTAGCAGAGGGAATGCTCTTACTTGGCTTTTCTGTTTTCTTCAGTCTTCGCCTGGTTGGGGGAGGCCCTTCATCTGGTCAGATGAGGCCTTTCATTTGATTGGGGGAGGCCCTTCACCTGATTGGAGGAGGCCCTTCACCTGATTGGGGAGGCCCTTCACCTGGTTAGATGAGGCCCATTAACACTGGAGAGCGCAATCTGCTTTACTTAGTCTCCCAATTCAAATGTTAGCCTCATCCAAACACCCTCAGAACAATGTGTGACCAAATATCTGATCACCCCATGGCCTGTCAAACTGGCACAGAAAATTAACCATCACAGCTTGGTAAGGTTTTTTTTCATCGAATACCTATCATTATATATGAAGAACTGTTAGGACAATGTGAGGCCACTACCTTGCTGCAGGAAGATTTACTTTCACTCTTAGCAGTGGCAGTGAACACTGATGACTTCAGAGCCATCAGGAACTGGGCTGAGTCCTTTCTGCCTCTGTGAGAACTGGTCTGTTTCCATTTCATCACACTTCTAGGGGCAGCCCTTTAGTAGTTCCCACCGAGGTCTTAGGGTGCTTTCTCTTTAATGGGCACCAAACACCCAGGTTTTGACTTGAGCCAAAGATTACCAGAAATTCTGCTCAGTTTCTTGCGCTCTTAGCTGCTAGCAAATTGGCAGATAACAAAGAGCTAATCAGCACACGTCTCTGAGTTTCCTTTTTCTCTAGAATTTTGGCCCTTCGGATCTCCTCTACCTCTGATGCTTTCAAAGGCACTTTTTAAAAAATACTTTTTCCAGCTCTTCTAATTGTGCTTGGCAGGAAGATTGCTCTGCACGAGGTCATCTAACATCCCCACGCCCCATCTCCACTGTTACCAGCTGCTGCCTGGCTTTAGGACCTTTAAGCTCTGCTATTGAGAAGTACGCGATTTCAAGTTCATAGTCTTTATATGCCCTGTTTCTTCTCTGTAAGTTTAGGACCTTTATCCCCATTATTATATTTTATGATGATATTCCTTGGACTGTTGATCCTTTTTGATCTGGAAACTGGCATCATGACGTCCTGAAAACTTCTCTTATATTTTTTTGTCCTTGTTTTCTCATTCATGTTTTAAACCTTCACACATAATTCTCTTGCTTTATTTTATTTTTCATTGTCTCTGTCTCTCTGTCTCTCTGTCTCTCTCTCTCTCTCTCTTTTAGTTGTACTCAATGAGAAATATGGTCTATTTTTCCAACCTTATCTTGGGATTCATATAATTAAACTTTGGATTTCAGCCTTCATGCAGATAATTCTGAGATAATTTCAATTCTTTGTTCCATTTTTGTAGTACCCTTTCCATTTCATGTCTTGCTCCTTTCCCTCTGAAGAAAGCACACTGGCACATTTTTGGAGTTTTGTTGTACTCTTGCATTGTCTGTATTCATCTGAATTCCTTTGGTCATGTTTTGTTTGTATCGATCAGACTACTATCATTGAAGACATTGCTTCCTGCAAATGTCTGGCATTCCTTTGTTATCTACTCATGTTTAAGAAAGAAACACTGAAACTCCTCAGAGGTTTTGTGTTGGAGTGAGCCATGTCAGCTAGTCCGCTTCACTGTGGGGTAACTCGACAGGTGTCCTGACATTTTTATTTGTGGTATTCCCCAATCCAATGTCAAATCTGTATGTTTTTCTCTAGAGCCACTGGGTTTCTCAAAAAAAAGAAAAAAGAAAAATCTGCTTTCCTGCCTGAAGGCAGCAGCCTCAGAATGCAACAGCACAAGAAGCTGGGTTTGCATGTGAGGTGTGAGCATTTGGTGTCTGGGCTTTCACGTGGCCCCCTTTTCATGGTGGCTCTTTCCCCTGCCTTTCTCCCTGCCTGGTGTACCAATGTCAGAAAGCTCTCCCCTTCCATTTCTGTACAGAACAAGCCTCCAGGCCCGAGCTGGGGTTGGGGATGAGGAGGCGCTAGGGGTATAGGATGAGGCAGGTGTCCTGGAACTCCCTGGCCCTCAACCAGACTTTCATCCATTCAATCTGCTACACACCGTCCCTTGTTACTGAGCACCTGTTATGGACCAGAAGGCACAAAAAAGAAGCTCTGCCCTCTCAAAGGGTTCAGTCTGCTCAGGGGAGATGGCAATAGACATAAAAATATGCATAAAATAATATATTTGAAGGTGATGCTCCCTTGATAAGAAGAGTAGAGCAAGATAAAGGGGTTAGAAGTGCTGTGACTGGGGCATAGAGGGCAGTGGTGGGCTGTATGTACTTTATTGTTTAGCCTTTTATTTGGAAGTAATTTCAAACTTACAGAAGAGCTGCAAGAATAAGAACAGTACATAGAACACCATATATACCTAACCCAGATTTACTATTTTGAATATTTTACCTCAGTTGCTATATTATTTACTCTGCCTCTCCTCCAACCCTCATATACCTCTCTCTCTCTCTCTCTCTCTCTCTCTCTCTCTCTCTCTCTCTCTCTCTCTCTCACACACACACACACACACACACACACACACACACAGATTAGGGGGACAGGGAAAGCAAATGGATAAACAGCCCTCTGTATCTGCAAGTTCTGCATCCAGGGATTTAACTACCAGTGATGAAAAATAATTCAGAAAAAACATTCCAGAGAGTTGATCCCTAAACAATAAACTATGACAATTATTTACATAGCATTTACATTGTATTAGGTATAAGTAATCTAGAGATGATTTAAAGTATATGGGAGGATGTGTGTAGGTCAGATACAAATGTACTATTTTATGTAAGGTACTTGAGCATCTTTGGATTTTGGTATGTGTGAAATCCTGGAACCAATGCCCTATGAATACCAAGGGACAATTTGTGTGTGTGTGTGTGTGTGTGTGTGTGTGTGTGTGTGTGTGTGTACCATTTGAGAGTAAATTGAGTAGATCGTGGCCCTATACCCCTAAAGGTCTTTTGAGATGAATGAACTTTTTAGTTGCTGACTAAAATTTGAACTGCTAACAGTATATATATGGTTCAGATATCCATCCTATAGCATTTTCAGATACCATGGGCATTTGTAATTAATGAATTAGTCGTCTATCATATTTGTGTGGCAAGTGCTCTTAAGAGTCGGCAGAGATGTTGACAGGTATTGGGAATGCAGTCCACTCTATAGGGAAGGCTTGGGCCTTCCCACAGGCCCTTACCCCATCTCTGAGATCTATGGAAGTCAGGGCCTCAGAAGCTTAATGAAACAGCTGAAGGACTCTGGGACCAACTTGGTTTTGCTGAGCGTAGGAGACATCATGGCACCAAAGGGCGGGTGGAGCTGCCCTCAGGAAGCTGGAGTGTTTGGGTGTCCTGAACTGAAGGGAGGAAAGATCCTCAGTTCATCCTTTCAGCAAAGCTGGTATTGGGTTCATGCACTTCCTTCAGTTATTTGGGCCTGTACTTTTGCCATGAGTTAACTGCTTGTTTTCCCAAGTTTTCATCTCTGTTTCATGGGGTCTTACCTGCCCTAAGTATTGGATTTGCTTTTTGTCAGATAAAATAGAACACAAAAGCCATATTTGTGCCTTCCTTTTGACTTCTGAGAAGCTACGAGTGTTACTGGGACAGCTTCTGTGGCAAAAAGCCCTCGTTGTCTGGAGCTTTGGCTCACACCCAGTGTGCGCCCTGGCCATGGGCCTTTCCACTGTATCGCTCTCCTTCAGCCTGAAAGTGTGTGATGGTCACCTTTGCTTCCTCTTAACACAGGTATAGAAGTGGTATTTTAGTATATGGAACTGAAGTGCACATGTACCACAGTGTCTTTCAACGAAGTTAAGTGGGGGAGAGCCCTTTTACTGGTTGCCCCAAATAACTTTGAGCTCTGTCATCAGTGCTTTGCCCATGTGGGTATTCAGTGAATGTTGTCAAACAATTTCTCTGAGACCCATTTCAAAGGTTCCTAGGCCATGATGAATAAGAAGTGTCTAGTGCCCATTTATATGTTTGTTGTACTCTAATTTCCCGTCACACGGTACCTGTCATGCATTATTATAAGTATCTCTCCCATTAGACTTTAAGTTCTCTAAAAGTAGAGACTCTTTGTCGTGTTCACCATTTTGTCTCTAGCACTCACCACACCACAACATCTGGTGTGTTGTAGGTGCCAATGTATCTTTAATGGATGAACGAATGAATAAACCGAAGAACAACCAGTGGACCCAATAAATGACTCTACCCTCCCAGTCATTCTTGGCATAAGCTTTTAAAGACTGGAGTTTCTAACATAGAAAAGTCCCAACCCTATTGTCAAGCAATTGGGGTGTTTTGCTTCCTGACCACAGAGAGTATTCCAGCTCCAAGTTTAGGGAGTTGCCAAATAGCAGGTTTTTAGTCAACAAAGTCATCCCTTCGGGTTCTGTGTGGCTTTGCCATTGGAAACCAAGAGAAAACTGATAGTGCCTAGGCCATGGTAGTCATGTGAGAATTTTGTAGTTGTAGATATGAGGATGGGGAGAAGAGAGAAACTGAACTAGGGTTCTTTCTAGGTTTATGCTTTGACTACTAGCAACTTTATCTTTGAGGGATGTCTGGTTTATTTATATTGCCTGTTCTCTAACATGTCTTAATAATGTTAGCAATCATATGAAAGGAAAAACTGTGCTGTGTTTTCTTGTTTTCAACTTGTGCAGTGGGGAAACGCCCTTCCATGACTGCAGCAGATGGGCTCAGCTAATAAACAAGTAGGGAAAGTAGCAGTGATGTTGAAATTCTATTGATCATAATATAGGCATTGTTGCTGCACCCAGAAGAATGGATGCATATGTCATAAGTTATCTGAACAGTAAAGTTCACTGATGATATTTTACATTTGACTTTGTTTAAAAAAAAAAAAAAGCCTGTTTAATGAAACACTGTACACAATCCACACCTGAACATCATACTCATTACCTATAGCTATACATCAAATTGTTCCCTAACTTCCTTTCAAAAAAATGATTAATCATAATAATAAATACAGGAAAAATAAACATCAAAGTACTGTCTCTAGTCCCCCCAAAAGTACCCTGTATAAAATGTCCCAATGTGTATATTTACTTTCCTGTACTATTCAATAAAACATGGTTGACTCATGTTTCATTATCAAAGTTGACTCTACTAGAGATTTCAAATAAGAATGTGAAATATATGAAAATGTTTCCTTGGAGTAGAATGAATTGGCCAGCCTAGAAGTTCTTTCTTTAATGAGACAGTAACATAAGAAAATGTTTTTTGTCATGTATGCATATTTGGAAACCTTCTCCACACAGCTGTGTTATAAAATTGGGTATACTTCCTTGACCTCCATAATGTTTTTGCCAATAGCTTTCTATATGAATAAAAGAAATTTTTATTACTATGACTTATCCTATCAAATTTTGACTATAAATTTCACTGAAATTATCATACTATCTGGGAAAAGTATAAGTTTCACCCAGCAGGTAATAACTGTTGTTCTGCAAGGGCAAAAGAGGAAAACCAGACTCATCAACTAAGTATCAGTTGTGATAAACAATCTTAGATCTTCTTATAATATATTTTTGAGAGGCAATGATGCATTCAGAGTACATATTAGAACTTCCTTATTGTTTCAGTACATTCCCATGATTTCAGAGTGCACTTTAATTCTCAATTTGTTATTGATATAGATCAGCCAAATGTAACCCCTCCATTGCTTATGTAATTTTTAGAGTTTCCCTTGCATGCAGTGTTGTTTCACATGGGTCACAGCAATGGGCCATTTATACAAAGTAATGGATTGCTTCCTTTTGCTGCCAGCTGATTTGATCAGTCCAAAGTTCCTTATGCACTGTGGGTTACATAACCCGTATGGAATCTGTAGGGTACATTTATTAGTATGACAGTAACTATATTAACCACTTATGTTATCTACATCTTTGAGGACATTTTAATAAATACAAGGAAGCCTTATTTCGAGATGAATAAACTTGAAACTATATTGAGCAATAAGTTACCATAAAGGACTAAATGACCAGATTTCATGGAAAACATATTATTTTCATTAGTTGAATGTTCTGGTTAACTGTGGATTGGCCAGTGCTGGCGGGGAGTGGGGCTGAGGGGGAAATATGTCTAACTTTCTCATTTAAAATATTTTAATGTGCTTTAGCACATTTGTCTGCTTTCATAAACAGAATATAATAGAATATAATTTATTTTTATTTAGGTTTATTTTCATAGTGAAGAGTTTGTAGCAGCTGAGAGTCTTAGTTCTGAATATTTTCTCTTGTCATCTGCAGCGCTGTTAGAAATGCAGAAGACTTAACACGGGATTAGGATTGAATGTACTGACTTCACAGTATCCCCTGGAATTATTTTTTTAACCAAACCCCTGGTGGTAATTGGTTTGGTTATTTACTGATAAGGCTAAAAGTTGCCTGGAGGAGAAAATTAGACTGAGTGTTGATTAGTTAAATTCCAGTTAGTTAGAGATTGCATTTATTCAGTGACATCTAACTTTCCAAGTATCGCTTATAAAACATAGTCGAGGAACGTGAAATTAGCAAAATTACCTTTGTGCTTTCAAAATAAAAATCCCAAAGAACATAGGACCCCCAAGGCTTAGAATGTCTCATCTGAAGTTTGCTAACTCCCTTTATTCACAATCCCAGCCAGCTTGCATTTGGACATCTTCATTGTCCACACATGCAAATCTGCCTCATGTTTCATTGTAGCAAGTACTCCATTGTGTGGATGCATGGTGATGTATGTAACCACTCCTAACTGTGCACAGTCATCTTTCATCTTGCTATTTCAAATAATTCTGTTTTCTAGTTTTTCCAACTGCATTTATTGAGCAACACTTTTTCTCCAGTGATACCTTATCATAAGTTTAATTCCTTTATGTATTCAGGTTTGTGGTTTCTATACTCCTTTTTGTTGCTGTTGTTGTTCCATTGAGCTAAATGATCCTTTTCTGATACCATACGGTTTTAACTACTGTAGCTTCATAATACGTGTAATATTAAGTGGAACTAATCTCCTTTCTTTTTCTTCTTTTTCAGAATTCCTATGTCATATAATGCATTTTGTCTTCCAGATTAATATTAAGTGGTTAAATTTCAGAATAGCGGTCATCTTTTATAATTTAATTGGGATTGAACAAGTTGAACTGATAAATTAATTTAGTGGAGAATTTATATCTCTTTTGCAGTAAAAGAATAAAGATATGTCCTTTTGGTTTAAAGTTTTCTTTGGTAAATGCTACATATTACTTTTTTATGTTTATATTTAGCTATTATTTTTATATCTGAATCTTTTAAATGTAAACCATAAATAATGGTAATTGTGTTTTTCAATATTTATGACTCATTTTTTATCTTGTCAGATTTCATTGATTAGTACTTCTGGGATAGTATTAACAATACAACACCCAGAGTAATCTTATTAAAATGGAAGGCAGATACAGTCACTCCTGTTTTCAAACCCCTTCAAAGGCTTCTCATCTACTCACTACACCCCAGGTCCTGTTAGACCCTCCCTCCTCTGTTACCCTGCTGCTCCTGAGACCACAGCTTGAGCTCCTCTGTTTCACGCACTCTGCTCCAGCAGTAGTTTTGCTTGTACACTAACACACCAAGTTAGGTTCTAACATCTGGAACCTAATTTGCACTCTCCTAGAAAAACCCTTTTTCCAAATATCCTCCAGCTCTCTCCATAACTGCCTTTGTGCAGACATTATCTTTCATTGAAGACTTCCCTAAATGAACCCTATTTAAAGCTATGCCCCCACTTCCAGCTTCTATTATTTTATTTCTTCCCTACCACACCAGAGGACTTGAGACTTACTAACATTATTCATCTTTGGCTCAATTATTATTGTTATTTATTACTTAAACTGTCACATAATTTTTAAATTGTTAACCATTTATTATGACTTACTAACATGCAGGGTTTTTTTATTTTTATATAATTTACTCAATTTACTAAGTATTTAGTGTCAATTATATTTTTACCATTTACATCTTCCTCAAACAAAAAAAATGGTAAGAAAGAAGAAAATATGGGGTAAGAGGATACAAAAAAATAAAACATACAAAATAAGATTTTAGATCTACATTTTAGATTCAGCACCAAAATATTAGCAATTATTTAAATAGAAGTGTAGTGAATGTGTTAGTCATATTAGTTAAAAGACAAAGATTGTCAGATTAGATTTTTTTTAAATCAAACTTTCTATAACTTCATATTTATTCTCTAAATATGAAGTTATAGAAAGTCAGGAAGTAAGAGTGGGAAAATTTTTATCTTGAAAATTATAACCAAAAGAGACCTGATGTAGTTATGTTAATATTAAATGAAATAAGCCCTAGGGCGGGGGTGGCGAACCTATGGCACGTGTGCCCAAAGTGGCATGCGGAGCAATTATTTTGACACGCAGAATTATTGTTTTTTGTTATAAAAACATCCTATGCCTCTTATAGACATAAAAATAATTGATACCTCTATCTCACTCGATGGGTTGGCACTCGAGTCGAGCGAGTATACTCTTATTTCATAAACTTTGGCACTCAATTGCCAAAAGGTTCGCCACCCCTGCCCTAGGGGGAAAACATTACCAGAGATGATAAGAGTCCCTTCATAGTTATAAAAGGTTTACTCTATCAGGTATTAGTCAATATCAGGAGGTAATATCATACTGGTGGTCCAGAGGCGGTGTAGTATAATAGCAGGATATTATAAATAACTTTATATCAATAAACTTGAAAATTTAAATGAAATGAACAAAGTCCTAGAAAAAGGTATCATCAAAGCAGATTTAGGAAGAAATAGAAAGCCTGAATGGGACTAAGCTATTGGAAATTGAATCAATTAAGAGTCCAAACATTCTAAAAATAAAACTCCAGGCTCACTGGTGAATTCTATCAAATATTTAGAGAACAAATCATTCTATTTTGCAAAATCCTCTAAATCAAGCTTGTCCAATCCATGGACCACATGCAGCCCAGGACAGCTTTGAAAGTGCCCAACACACATCTGTAAACTTTCTTAAAACATTATGAGATTTTTTTTTAGCTCATCAGCTATCATTGGTGTCAGTGTATTCTATGTGTGGCCCAAGACAATTCTTCTCCTTCTATTGTGGCCCAGGGAAGCCAAAAGGTTGGACATCCTGCTCTAAATAATGGAAACACCATACTCTCCAACTTAGTTTTCTCAAACTAGCAAAACTTTTATATCCAAATCTAGAAAAAAATAATAATAAAAGAAAGTTACCAGCTCGGCTTATTCATCAACATGCAGAAGTCCTACAAAATATTAGAAAGCTAAATGTAGTAACATATATAAAGGATATATCATCTCAATAGGTACAGAAACAGTATTTATCAAATACATACTGTTTATTCAACAGCCATTTATGGTTTTAAAAAGCAGTTAGCAAACTGGAAATAGGGGAAATTTTTTTAGTCTGACAAAGTGATCTCTAGAAAACCTTCAGTATACATCATGCCTTTTGATGATTATATTGAAAAGTTTTCCTTTGAGTTGAAAAGCAAGAATTATTTCTGTTCAGCATTATGTTAAGATTCTGGCTAATTCAATAAGGTAAGAAAAAGAAATAAAAGATAGAAGGACTTGAAGAAGCACTATTTGTGGATGATATGAGAAAGCTAAAAGAATCTACAGACAAGTTATTAGAAATAATAAGAGACTTTAGTAAGTTTGCTGGACATAAAATCAACATGCAAATATCATTTATGTCATATATTTAAGCAACAACTATTTATAAAATGAAAAAAATTAAATATTATACTTACAAAATCATAAAAAATAATTACCTAGTTATGTGACAAAAGTTGTACATGATTACTACATGTAAAAAGCATAAAACATTTTTAGAGACACTAAAGATTTATAATAAAGAGAACCATCTCATGTTCATGAGTTGGAAAACTCAATATTGTAAAGATAATACTTCTTCTAAAATCAATTTATAAATTTAGTACAATCCCAGTCAGAGTCTCAACAAGATGTTTGTGGAACTTGAAGAGCCCACTCTAAAATGTTTACAGAAATGCAGAGCCAAAAATACCCAAGGCAGTCTTGAAGAAGATGGGGTTTAACTTACTCTACCAAATATCCAAATAGATTTGAAAGCTTTAGTAAACAAGACATGGTGCTTTTGGAGCAGGGTTAGAAAAGCAGGCCAGTAGAACAGATTAGAGGACCCTGAAAAAGACCCGTTCCCCTGGACACGGGATTTACAGCAGAAGTGTCACTGCCGAGCAGCAGGGGAGAGGCAGCCTGCACACTTCACACTGCCAGGACCATCAGGTTTCTGTATGAAAAAAATTAAATTAGACCCGTATTTCATACCACGCATAAAAATCCATTTTAGGCAGATTATGGGCCTCAATGTGAAAGACTTGACCAGAGAGCTTGTAGAGCAACTGCTGAAGAATATTGACTGAAGGCCCTGCAGTGCCCGTGAACTGCGGCTGACCTGGCTTCCTTACTGTACAGTGTTCCCACAGCTCCAGGTGGGACTGAAGCTCAGCCGAAACTAGGAAGTCAGTTTCTTCATGGTCGTCTTTGCTGCCATCGCAGCTGCTAACAAGAAACCTGCTCTGGGCTCAAGGGAAAACTTCCTGTGGGATGGGAGGCCTCAGCTGGACAGTAAGAAGCCCCTCCTCTCTCAGTACCAGAGTGCTTTGTGTGAATTCACCACTATTTGACATCTCTCCAGTCCATTAGAACATTGGTAGCACTTACAGAAATAAAAGGCCTCATGATATTAGAATTACCCCAAAAATGGGGGAGGAACTCCGAATTTGTATATAAAATCAGTGGTTACTTGTAGCACCACCCTAGTTGTTGAAAGATTTTTCATCGTTTCTCTCTCAGACTCTTAAAGCATATTGCTTGTTATCCAAGTGAAATGCTAGCTCCCAGAATTGAACTGCTAACATTAGACAATGTGATAAAAGAGTTCCTTTTGATCCACATCTTTAATGCTCGGTATTGTTAGACTTCTTAATTTTTGCCACTCTGAAGGGCATATCCCACATCTCTGAGACAGCAGTCACATTTGACTTTGAACCATTGGGAGCAGTCCGTTCTGAAGAGTATCTTTGGACAGAAAGGCAAAGATGAAATAGTGGTACACCCACTGTATATCAAATACAAGAAAAGAGAGACCTGTTCAAGAGCCCTGGTAACATTGGAAAGCTATTAGGTTCTTCACTTGTGCTTCCTGCAACTGAAGATAACTAGTTATGATGCCTGTGCTACATACTCTGCTTACCTTGTTACCTCAACAATTACCGTATTTTTCGCTCCATAAGATGCACCTGACCTGCCTGGACCCGCTCTCCTTCCATGCAGTCCCTGCTTTCTGATCTGGCTGCAGGCTTCCCCACGGCATCATTAAGGTCCCCAACGTGCACTCTTCTTTGCAGTATTAGCTCCATAAGATGAACACACTTTTCCCTCCACTTTTTTTTGGGGGGAAAGTGCATCTTATGGACCAAAAAATACAGTACTAATAAGTCAAGAATGTGGTATGTATCTCTGTTGTGCTAGAAGTAGGAGAAGAAGACTACCAAATATCAGAGAAGTCCTGGGATTCTAGAGCTGACCTCACTGCTTTTCTATCTGTGTCTGAGGACATTGAGTTGGAATTGCCACTGAAAGTGGCATCCAGGGAGAATGATTCCATTAACTGACTTTTCTTGTCCATTCATACTTTGAATCTTCATACAGTTGAATCTTGAACAACACAGGTTTGAACAGTGTGGGTTCACTTACATGCATATAATAATACATTCAGCTCTTCATATCCCTGAGTTTCCCATCCATTGTTTCAACCAACCATGGACCAAAAATGGTATCCTTGGATATGGAGAGCCAATTGTATGCACTGCTATAAGGGACTTGAGCATCCAAGAATTTTGGTGTCTGTAGAAATCCTGGCACCAATCCTCCACAGATACCAAGGGATGACAGAGTTTTGAGAGAATCAGAAGTTACATGCAGATTTTTGACTGGATGGGGGTCAGCACCCCAAAGCCCCGTACTGTCCAGTAGTCAACTGTATATGACCTTTGTATAAACCCATTGCAGTATTGGCAGCCAGCTCTGATTGGAGGATTCTGGATCATCTCTGACATTCTGAAGCTGACAGTGATCTCATCACAAGTACCTATGAATGCCTCATAAGGCCTTTATTAAGCACAGTCCATCCAGCATCTCTGCTTTGAACTTGAGAAGATGCCAAGGTGACAGAAACTCCTGTATTCTGGCTGAAACCCTGCATTCATTCGAACAGCACATTATGAGCATTTTGCAATCTGTTGTTGCCAACCCAGTATTTTAAAAATCATCTGAAAAGGCTGTGGCTCCCTGCTCCTGAAGAATGTCTTTTATTCAGCATCAAGACCATAGAGATACTCAGGGAACAGTACATTCTTAACTTATGTAACAGAGGAGGAGATCTAGTAGAGGTCAAATTATTATGACTAAAAAGAAACAACCAAAATATCTCAGTTATTGTTGAGAGAAAAGGAAAAGTCTACAGGAAATGGCTGAGCACTTCGCTGACAGATATGACCAAAGGAAAAACAAGATAGCATCGCTAGAAAGAAAAGAGTCCTCCACTGTTTTCACCCTCAAATCCCTGTTCTGTATTAGTCACGGAGATATGAAGGCAGAATTATAGGTGCTGCCTGATCAATGTGAATATTTGGGCAATGCCATCAAATGGGTTACTATGAAAAAGGACTGTAGAAGATGACAAAGAGACTGAGTCCACAAAATACACCTTTACTCTCAGGTCCTAATGGGAAAAGTGCTCATCCAGAAGGAGAAATATAAATACATAAAGGAAATGGCAAATCACTGACACCTGGAATCCCAGGAACACACACTGAAGGTAGACACTGAAGGCTTAAAATCCACATTGCAGAACAGGTGCATTATCTGATTTCTAAAATGACATTTTGAATGAAAAAAACAGTATCTTCATGATTTGAGGTTAGAGAAGAATTTCTTGAACTAGGCACAAAGAACAATGACTATAAAAGAAAAAACTGAAATTCAACTGTGTCAAACTTAAGAACTTACCTCCATTATGAGAAAAATAAGAATAATTAAGAGTTGAACAGGCAAACCAAGGACTACCACAAGATAAAGGACTGGGACCTAGAACAAAAGACAACGCCTACAAATCAATAAGAGAAAAAGTCAGGCAGCCTAATAGAAAAATATGCCAGATAATTGAGTAAGTACTTCAGAGAACATAGAAAATATCCAATAAACATATA
The DNA here is from genome assembly GCA_004027555.1 of Craseonycteris thonglongyai. Lineage (NCBI taxonomy): Eukaryota > Metazoa > Chordata > Mammalia > Chiroptera > Craseonycteridae > Craseonycteris > Craseonycteris thonglongyai. The sequence continues at coordinate 16,671 of PVKE010032085.1, forward strand.
ACAGCTATTCAACCTTATTAGTCATCAGAAAAACACCACCAGGTTAGTCAAAGTTAGAGTTTGCCAATACCAAATGTCATGAGAGTATGTAACAATATGAACTCTCACATCTGTTGGTATGGGGATAAATTGGTACAAATACTTTGGAAAACTATTTGGAATTATGTACTAAAGTTGAACATATGGATACCTTAAAACCCAGTATTTCTACTTTGAGGTGATATAATCAACCAAAAGATATGTAAAAAAAATGTTCATAGCAGCATATTTGTAGTGTCTCTGGATTGAAAACAACCCAAATATCTGTCAGTAAAATAAACAAGTTGTGGTATGTTCATACAATGGAAAACTATATAGCAAAAACAATAAGCTATTGCTACATATATCAATATGGGTGAATTTTATAAACCATGTTAGTGAGAAAAGTAAAACAAAAAAAAGCATACTTCATAATTACATTTATATAGTTCATTTATAGACAGAAATTAACTATAGTATTAAGGGCTATGCATTATTAGTCTGTTTGAACTGCCATAGCAACAACATACCATAGACTGGGTGGCTTGAACAATTAACATTTATTTTTCTCACAGTTCTGGAGGCTGGAAATCCCAGATCAACATGCCAGCATAGTTGGTTTCTGGTGGGGCTTCTGTGTGTGTGTGTGCTTGGGAAGAGAGAGCAGGCTCTCTGGAGTCTCTCCTTAGAATACTAATCTATCAGCCTCATCCTTACGACCTCATTTAACCTTAATTACCTACCTCCAGATATAGTTATGTTGGGTGTTAGGGCTCAACTTATGAATTTGGTGGAGACAATTCATTCTATAGCAGAATGAAAAGTATTACTATAAAGCAAAACAAAGAAGTGAGTGTACTATTAAGGGATGGTAAGTATTGATATAAAGCAAAGTAAGAAAATCAGGTTAGAGATTAGCTAAGATGTATGAGCACAGTAGGAGTTGTGATTGAAAGATGCTATACTGACAGTGTTTTTTGGTTTTTGTTTTTTTCCTTGACCCACATAGCTACTCATAAATTATTTGTTAAATGTCACATTTGTATTTTATATACTTTTCTGTATGTGTATTACACTTAATTTAAATTTTTCTTTTAAAAAGCAAAACCATTGTGTTCATTCTCGTTTTCTATTCTACAATCTGTTAACATTGATGCTATATTCCATTTTTGTTCCTCTATTATTGGTAGGGATTGTGTTTAATTATTTTGACTTTTGAACCTCTATAGACATTTTTATAGATTAAATTTTTAATGCTAATATGATACATAATGGTAAATTTTAAATGTTCTAGTGATGTTCTTTTCTCTTCTGAAAATATTATTAAAATACATTTCCTGATATTCTGATGAGTTAAATTGAAATGATATTTTTGTCCTTAAACATTTTCCCATGTATGCAGCTTCACTTGTCCTGGCCTGCACTTTATTGAGGTTGAATTAGTTGTTAGAAATGTATCTGACCCTATTAAAGATTATCTTGGGCTGTTACTATTAAGAAATCAAAAGTGAACCACCTCCAATTATTATCAGTAAAGAGATGCTGACTAGAAATAGAGTTTTTAATGTAGCTCTACTTTATTCTGATGTCATTAGTGAATCAAGTTGTTATAATTACTAAATATATTATAACTACTAAATATAACTACTGATATATTAATTTCTACTTTCATTGTTCCTTCAAAAGGATTATGTGTTGCTGTCATAATCAAGAAATTATCTAGGAATTTGAGTTCCTCCTCACCCCAAAAATGAATCCTAACAATTAAAGGGACATCCTTATATCCTACCCAGATTGACTGTGGGATGAGAAAAGGTAGTGGATGGTGGTTCTCAATCCAAACAGATCTTTAGTCATATTCTAAAACCCATTCATTTGTTGATACTACATATAATAGAAGAAACAATAAAGCAATAAGTTATCCCTTAAGAAAACTTCTCGGGGAAAGCCGGGACGGCTCAGCGGGTTGAGCGCTCGCTTTGAGGCCA
>PVKE010032086.1:0-18674 GCA_004027555.1 Craseonycteris thonglongyai
GAGACATACCGTATTTTCCGGCGTATAAGACGACCCCCTAATTTTACAGTTAAAACATAGGTTTAGGCCTATAGTCGCTGTATAAGACTACAGCCTCGGAAGTGGGGGGTAGTCTTATACAGTGAATATAGGCCTAAACCTATGTTTTAACTGTAAAATTAGGGGGTTGTCTTATACGCCTGGTCGTCTTATATGCCGGAAAATACGTATATCAGATTAGTTCCAGACTGATTCTAACAGGACTTAACAGTTCTAAAGGGCCTGGTAGCACCGCAGACTTCATAAACAGGGCCTGTCATTCATCACCCAGCTCGACTCCCTGTGGATGAACTACAACAGCAATTTTACCTAAGACAGGGGCTCGCTACAGCAGTTAGAGGGCAGAGAATGAGTGTCCTCTATGATGAAAGTGTGGGAGTTGGAAGTCAATGCACTTGCGGAGCTCACAGAGGCAAACACTTTCCTCTTGGGGGAAATGGAACAGGAAGTGTTTTGTGCTGGCTGAGTTCACATCTTAGGTCAAGACTACTGAGATCCTACAAACTTGTTGAACACCACCACCTTTTGTTCCTGGAAAGACCAATCCATAGTAAGACTGTAAAACTGAACACAGTTCATTTATGGTCCAAATTCTCTTTCTAGAAGCATCTACTACAACAAGGGGGCACACAATCCCATAGTAGATGTATCACTCGCATTAACTTCTCCACCAAGTTTTGAGCCTGGCTCTGCCATTTGTCAGTTCTCTGACTTGTAGAAATCGGTTCACCTCCTTGAGACAAGATGCTCCTCTGCACAATGCAGCCGGTGGCATAATTCCCAGATTTGCTGTGAGGGTCACCCAGGTTAATGCACACAAAACAGCACAGCGGCCTGCAACATGACCTATGCACTTGGTAGGCAGTACCACCATTGCCCATGTAAGGTGACCAGATTTTAACATTGGTAAAGCGGGACACCATTGACCAGTGGGGAGGGGGTTCTTGATTAAAAATTTGGTCTATCTCCCCCCGTTCCCTAGCTTGTCGTGCATTCTTTCCAAAAATCGGGACTTTTTCAAAAGGCCACGGGACGCAGGACAAATGGTTAAAAAGCGGGACATCTGGTCACCTTGCCATAAAGCTGGCTCTGGGACAAAATTGGCAAGACCATGTCCTGGTTGGTATTCCTCCCTCCATCAGTCGTCTTGCTCAGGCGCCAAGATTCCTCTCGCCTCTCTTCCAGTGACAGCCAACTATAAAATCTTGTTGTTTCACAGGAACAACAAAAGCTGTAACTGTCAGAACTGTGATGGAGTTGGCCAAAGTAAATGAAATCAGCTCCATCCATGGTGAACCAAGTATGAGTTCTATCAGTTCTGCAACAGTTTAAACCCTGGCCAGTTTTTTCAAAAGGAGAGCAAATGAAAAAAAAAGTGACTATCACCACCCTCTTTTAGAAAAGCAGGCCACACCCATAAATATGCAGCTGGGTTCCTTAAACCTTTTATGGTATTTTTCCCCTTTCTATGATGGATGAAACAGGGAAGATAGAAAAATATACCGGTAGTTGAAATGCTATCATTACATGGAAACTATTTCAAAACTAAACAGAAGAAATGCTCAAGAAAAGACAGAAGAGTTTGTCATTTATACAGCATAATAAGATTGGGAAAGGCCAGCCAATTTTTTCACACTCCGCATCCAATATCAAGAAATCCTGTTGACTCTTATTTATTTATTTCTTAATAAAATTTGTTGGGGTGACAGTGGTTAGTAAAATTATATAGGTTCCAGGTGTAGAATTCTGTTATACATCAGCTGTGTTGCTTTATGTGCTCATCACCCAGAATCAGTTCTCTTTCCATTACCATATATTTGACACGCCCTCCCCCATTGACTTTTCTTTCAAAATAGATCTAGTTAGTGACCAAGAAAGTATTTCTAGCCACCTCCTAGTCTTCAACCCTCCTAACTAGTCCTCCCCACTCTGCCTTCGACCCCAGTCCATTCTCAACTCAGCAGTCCAAGAAGGGCCATATCATTCTTCTTTTTAAAAGCCTCCAGTGGCTTCCATCTCACTCAGAGCCAACAGCCCAAATCCTGAAATGCTCAGGAGGCTCTCCATACCCCACTTCCATCTCTCTGACATCCATCATGGCTCTTCCCTCGTATACTCCGGACACCTTGGCCTTCCCCTTATTCAATAGGCCCCCTGTGCTTGAGGGCTGTTCACTGCCCATTGGCTCAGCCAGAGGCTGCATGGTTTGTATATACACCTGCTTCAAGCCTTTGCCTAAACATCGCCATCTCAATAAAGACCACCCCAAACACTTTATTGAAAACTAGAGGCTGTCCGCCCACTCCCTGCTTTCTGATATTGCTTACCCAGCTACATTTTTTTCTGTAGCACTTATCACCATGAAACAGACCATATAATTTATTTATTATGTTTATTATGTATTGCCTATCTTCCATGCATATCCTCTTTATAAATTCCCCAAATGCCAGGAGTTATGCTTATTCATTTCATTTATGTGCCCTATTTCGAGTATGAATGCATAGATGATATTCCTGAGCAGACATTTTTAAGAGTAGTATTTTCAAAGAAAATTTTAGAGAGAAGCACAGAGGTTGGCATAGAGTACTTTTAAATGGAGGGAGGGAGTGGGGAGGGATGGAGGGTGGAAGAGAGAGGGATAGGAAGAGGGAGAGAAAGAGAGGGGAGGAATGGGGCAATAGAATTTAATGAACAGAACTAAAGCTGAGGACATAAATGTTCTAAAGAGTTGTTTTAAACCTCCAGTTTCTAAATACATTAACTATTCAGCTTAGTTCTATCTTTGTGCTTTGTATGAAAATTGGAGGATATTCTGGTTTTAAATTGCAATGACGTTGAAAACATGAATAGCATTTAGTGAAACAGAACAATGACATTGTTTCTATGAGAATTTATATCTCAGTCATTAAATCCTTCAACCAAAGCCGCATCCCATTTCATCTTTGTCTCTTAATCAACTTATTTGATGTCAATACATCCTGTGAAAGCTGCAATTATGTACCATCATGTAGAATCAGATGAATGGCCTTTTCATAGGCAGAAGCAAGATTGGTGTCTCTGCTTTGCTGGAGAACAACACATAGCAGTCTTATATTCCTGCTGCTTCTGTCCAGAGTCAGGCGCTGCAGGTCACAACCTCACATGCTTGCACGTCCTTTCTGGACAATCTCATTTGTCAGAAGCGTGTTCATATGTTTCTGGGAGGGCACAGAGGTGAAGCGTATAGTGTACATATTACATATTAAGTTTGTTTTGTTTTCACAGTTCTTCAGGCCTCTGTTCCAAGAGAGTGTTTTAAACTTTGTGTTTTCATGCCTCTGGTTAGGTACAAGGTAGCAATATTAGCTTTTTTTTCTTTCTTCTTTTTTTTTACAAAATGTGAAGTTGATTGGGACCCTAAGGTTTTTTTCCCACCCATCCTTAGGATATCCTTTGGGACCTGTGGTCTCACCTTTTATGACTCAAGGCTTCAGGATTGGGAAAGGCCCAAGTGGAAGCAATGAGGAAAAAATATTTTTATCATGTGTGGAGCTTCCTCAGATATTGGTGCAGATAACACTTTACTAGTTTTCTCCAATAGTGGGACTCCCTGTGGGGCCAAGACTATGCATATTACCTCAGATGAGCTTAGCTGCATAGAGCATCTTGGGATGCTGGATACTGATTGTCAAGGCCCAATACTCAGTATAAAATTACCCCCTCCCAACACACCCCCACACACACATGACCACATGTACACATATATGTCTGTGATGATGTGTAATCACCTGCCTTTCAGAGTAGTGGGCAGAGGGTCCTTCTAGAATGTTCTAGATGCCACGAGAGCTCTACTGTTTCTGCATGAGACTGAGGAAGAGGTATCATATTGAAGCCTGGTGACATTGCTTTTACTTTTGACAAACACGTGGAAGCCCCAAATGAGTCATCTTTTTTACAGAAAGAATAATATGAAGTCCCTTGCTTCCAGTTTTGTGGAACACTGGTTTTGTGGAATAAAAGTTGTACATACTACAATGATTCAAAATATAAACTGAACAAAGATTTATGACTTATCAGTTAAGAGTTCTTACACTACTCTTTTTTAAGCCACAAGAGGTCTGGGCATGACCATCAACATGCAATTTCTCAACCCAGCAAAGTTTTGGTGAGCTGGGAGTTTACATAGATTATCACAAAAGAGATCCCCCCCCCCTTTCTATAAGATATACAATTGCAGCAACACATTATTTGCTTCTGTAGAGTACTGTTTTTCACTGCTCGATCTCCAGCTCAAATCTACAGTCTATTTCTTCTATAATATTGAAATCAACTTTGAAGTTGTGCATTTGCTCATTGTTTTCCAAAGCTCAGGGGAGAGAAAGTGATAATGAAGTATCTGACAATTCTGCCCACGGAATAGAATATCAGAGATGTTCCAGTCTTCCACATGTGCTTTCCAAGTTACCACAGAGACTACTTGCTAAAGTGTTAGCTGCTGTTGTCTCTATTACATAATGCTTGGTACTGTACTCAGCTCTGAGAAAAAATAAGCACAGAGAAACACCAGCATTTCAAACATAGATTCTGTGTTCTGTGGGTTCGTGGGAAATACTTTCTGCGGTTAATTCCCCCGGGCCACCCGCCCCTGTGGCCTTAGGGCAGGGACTTCTTACCTGAAACAGCTCCTGGTGTTCTTCACAGTGTAATGAATGGCAGGGCAAGGCATTAGGGAAAACTCTGGCTTCCAAAACATCGACAGTGCGGACACTGAGCACAAAATGACTAAGCAAGCGGCTTGACCACATCACAGTGTGGGATCCGAGAATTCACTTTTGGGAACCTCCGGTTCTTGAGAAAGAAGATGTGATGCGAAATGGTGCTCACAGAGGCTCAGAAGTTTGCTTAAGATTTTTTGCAAAGCATGTTACTCTAAGTTCCTTATGTAGGTGCAAGCAGACATAGACCCAACTCAACCTTGACAGATGGGCAGTGATAAAAACACATCAAAACTCCATCCTGACTTGCTTGAAAGCCAAACTCCTTGACAGTATACAATCACTCCACATCTTTACACTCTCACCTCCTATTCTTTCTGTAACACAGCAATATCGTTTATGCCTGTATTATGTCATGTCGACAGAACTCACTCACATGGCTCAAACTTCCCCACTGCCAAAGCCATTAGATACTCTCCAGTCCTTAGGCCATTTACTCTTCCGTCAGTACTTGATGTGTTTGACTAGTTTCTGCTTCTTCATGTGTTCTCCTCCCTTGATTTTGACAGTAACGGGTTCAACATCGTCTCAGTTCTCCTCTTTTCATTTCAGCTATATTTGTATTGAGTGGCTCACTTGCATCATGAACTATTACACAAGGTAGTAATCCCAATGTGTCTATTTATGAATCATGTTTGCAGTACTGGACCTTTTCCTAGGGTCTTTGCTTTTGCAAAGCTATGCAGAGAAGTGTTTCAAACCGTGGCTATTACAATCATTATGTCCAGGCCCAAATGCTAGCTCTGGCATTTTGGTGGCTATTCAAAAGGGAATCCGAAGACAGCAGATTCAAAAACAAGGAAGAGTTTGTAGGGATGTTTATAAAGGAGTAGTCTTTAGATCAAGACCACTCAGGTTAGGGAAGGAAGCCGGATTGGGCCTAAAGAGAGGTAAAGCTCTGTGCACGCTCCTCACTGCCAACCTCATTGGGATGTCTAAAGCTGGGCTGAGTGTTCAGAGTTATTTGAAACTGGACAGAGAAGATCATGCCTTTGTAACCTGAATCTATCAATCATCGGTTTTAGGCTGCCTAATGGAAAGGGAGTCGTGAATTTGGGCACTTTAGCTCTCTTTTCTTAATGAGGCTGAGAACTGAGGACTGTCAAATAGCAGTACTGCCAGCCATTAGGGTCACATGTCCTGGTCCTCAGGGGCATCTAAGCAGAGTCTCACACTTTCCGTGATCATAGTGCTATGTCTTTGGAAAAATTATTTTATTTTTTTGTACCTCATTTTCCACAGCTATAAAATAAGAATAATGATAGCACATACCACATGAATTTGTTGTGATTCCTTATAATGATTTCTGGCATATAGCAAGAACCCAGTAAAATTATTGTTTTATTTCATAGCCACTCAAGACAGATGCAGAAATAAGCCTGTGCTACAAGGCCAAAATCCACAGATTGCCAGACTAGAGCCTTGGACTCATTCTAAACTCATGCCCATGTTCAATTCATAGATTCTATCAATTCTTTTTTAATGACCGCTTTTCCAATCCCAATAATATTTCCCTCATTCAAATCCTCATTTGCTATTGTCTGGACTTTACCTTTGCTTTTGACCTTTCTCCCTTCCAAAGAACCCTTTGTAAATAGCTAATGATCTTTTCTAGAAATTCAAATCCATCATTCTCCCACTTAAAGTCCCATTACCAGTAAGACAAAGTACAGGTTTCTTTGCAAGAGATAACTGCTTCATCTCTTGCTACTTCCTTCTATGGAGCTAATTTTCCAGCAATAGCTAATAACCTTTAGCTCAATTTATCAGGCTCTTGCACTGCTTTACAACCATAATCTCTCATTTTGGGAGTTTAACTTCTCTCTACAGTTAAAATGTCTTCTATGAAGCCTTCTTGAACTTACATATATGGATGCACAAATACCCACAGACCTTGCTTTCTCTGCCTGTGGAAAAATTACTCTCTTCCCTCTATTACCTTGCCTCCTCTGCTTATGTCTGGATTGAAGCACCTCATATACTATATCATTATGTGATATGGTGATCTCTGGAATTGAACAATGCTAAGGTTTAAATCTTAACTCAGTTCTTACTGAGTGAACTTGAAGTGTTTGCATGCTTGATTTTATTATCTTCCCTTGGAAGGTCCATGTCAAGATTAAATGAGGAAATGTATATAAAATGCATAAAGCATGTACTCAGTTTTTAGTGTATATAAGTACTATTGTGTTTATCTGCCTATCTCTTCCCTTTAGTGTGAATTCCTCAAGACAAAGATCCTTGTCTTATACATCTTGATTTTCTTGACATCTAAGAGAGTGTCTGGCATATTAAATGAGTAATTACTATATAAATGGCTGAAGAAAGTTTTGATGCATATCATATATCATATTAAAATGGCACCATAGCATAAAGGACAGACTTTTGGGGAAAGTGAAATGTCAAGTCTATGACAGAGAAACTTAAAAAATTATTATCTCTATTCTAAAATGAGAATGCATCACAATCTTTTAAGAATGTGAAAGGTGTTTCAAAGATGAATTCATGTGGTCATGTCACCTCAGGGAGATAAACATTATCTTTTGCTGCTGACAGGAATAAAAATTACAATGGCTGGCTAATGATATATGGTATTCATTCATTCATTCATTCATTCATGCCTTCAACAGCTATTTGTTGAGCATCTACTAAATGTTAACCATACTAGGTGCAAGCACATAAAAGATAAACAAAGGCAAATATGGCTCCTGCCCTCATGAAACCTACAGCTTAATTAGTGGAGAATGGCTGATACAGCAGAAACTGATGACAGTGTGATAAGACCTCTCCCAGAGGGTGTGAAGGTTGCTATAGTATGATATAACAGAGGCACCATTTACGTAGCCTGGAGGGAATCAAGCAAGAGAATAGTCAGTCTAGCATGGTGGTTCAGAGCACAAAGTTTCTGAAGAGCATTGTAATTCACATTAAATGTTTAGACTTTATACAAGGGCAGTGTGTGCATTTAAACAAGAGAGTAACAAATCTGATTTCCGTTTTTCAATGACCATTATGATTTCTCAGTGGGAAGAAATTGGATTGAAAAGCCCAAAACTGAAGCCAGACAGACTGTCTAAGAAGGCACCAGCAATCTGGACAATCAATCAGGTCTTCAATCTCTGAATCGGAATCTCCTTTTCTCTGTTTGTGTTTGAAGGTATGAGTATTGTGGTATTATGATAATAAGGAATAGAGGCTATAGGTGTTCTGATAATAAGGACTACGTGACTACACACACAAAAAGCTTAACTATAAAGGAACATTTAGAAGTCATCTTGTTCACCATGCTCACTTTTAGGTAGAGCAATTTGGTCACACAGAGGTTAGTATCTCATGTAAGTCCCACTCTCTAAATATCATCCAAGTATTTTAGATGATACCATGTCCTGAGGGCAATAGAAAATAAACAGAGGATGTGTTCCCTGGTTCCAAGGAACTTTTAATCTTGTTAAAGAAGACAAATGGCTCTACCTAAGTGACCTGAAGCCAAAGAGAAAGAATGAATAGAAGGCTAATTGTATTTCCACTATGCTAGCTAAGCACTTTCCATGCTCTTGCTGATCAATGGGAAATCTTTATGTCCCCTTCAACTCTAAACAAACCTATATAAATTCATAGCCAACAACAGAGGTTGACCAGGAAGCCTAATGTTATGTCTGAAGAAATTCTAAAGTTTTTCTCTTCTGCTCTATGTGAAGCTTGCAGAAATAGGAATAGGGTAGGACTATATCCCTATTTAGCTTCCTTTAGCTTCTCCCTGTGTAGGGCCCAAATCCTATTCAGATGAGTGGTGGCTTGGAATCACATATCTGCCTCCTCGTCACCAGTGCAGACAATGGAATTTGAAACCATGAAAGGATGAGGCCACATGGTTGGATATTACAGAAATATGTTAATTGTGGTAATCATTTGCAACGGGACTTTTAAGAATATCGGATAAATAGTAATGGGCATAATGTTTTTATTGCAACAAAAATGTATTTTGAAACATAAGTAGTTCCCAATTTTTAGTATAATTATTAATAATAAAATATGTGTAAGGTAACTTAACTGTTTCTAAATTAAAAAAAATACAGCCTGCAATATAAAAATATGTCAGTACTTTGCAGTGGTTTGTTCTTGAGTTTGAATCCTAGTTCTATGGACTAACCATGGGAATATAAATAGAGTACTTATTGCCTCTGTGCCTCAATTTGTGTCACTAAGATAGAGATAATAATAGTAGTCACCTCCCTGGGGTTGTTGGGAGGATTAATTGAATCAACATGTGTAATGAGCTTAGAATAACACGTGGTCATAAATAACACTTTTTATTTGTTTTAAAACTTTTTTAAGAAAATAGGGTCTTATTCATCAATAATTTCCATAAAGCTATAAATACGTAGAACTAAACATATTTCCTATTAAAAGCAATTACCACCCTATTCTTTTCCTACAATTCTGGGTTATTATGTGGAAAACTGTTTATAATCATTCATCCTGTTTTATATGAAGATTTCAAAGTTCCACTGGTAACTGGGATGGTGGGATAAAATTTGGGAGATACCATCATAGTGTGTTGGGCTGTAATCATCCTAGATGGAAACCATATCCAAAGGTCTAATATATTCTTTGGAAGGAAAGCGGTAGGGTGGTGCCCATGTTGCATCATATTCCAGTCCAGATTAAAGGTCTTGGAGTTGTGGTTGTATACACCCTGTTTTTGGTTGTGAGAAGCCACTCCTCAACCAGGGCACATGGAACTTTCTCCAGAGTACCATCTCTGAAATATGTAGACCAAATAAAATATTATGTGACAACCAATGATTATTAATCACAAGAGTATAACAGAGTATCATTCATTAAAACAAATTTTTAGATTACATACCCTCTGCCAGGTATTAGAATAGATATAAGCATACCAATAAGAAGGAAACACAAATCCTCTAGTCAATAAAATTTCAATTAGTGGGTGAAAGAGACAAGTAAAAAAAAGCCCACTAGAATACATAATAGAGTTACTCCAAGTATTGCAGTATATCCATGACATGCAGTTTGAGGTGGGTATTGTTGAAAGGCTGGAGAGGATTTTTTGTCTTGTTTGTCTTGCTGATGAGTTTAGATTTTATTCTGTAGATAGTTAGGACCTGTGAATAATTGTTGACACCGTAGGAACACAATCCTGTTCTTTGTTTTAGAAAGATCCCTCTGGCTGCAGTGTGAAAAATGGGGAGGGGAAAGCAACAGGAGATTCTTGTGTAATTAAAATGATAAATAAGGAGGGTTAGCATTTATGTCATTGTGGTAGGATTGAAGAGAAGGGTACATTCGGAGATTCTAGTGATAAAACTTATAGGACTAAGTCACTGATTACCTTGAAGTAAAAAAAGATCAGCATATTTCTGACTTAAGTAAAGCAGTGGGTAAATAGTGATGCTGAGAACTGGGCTGGGACATGCTGTTGAAGGAGATGGTAAATTACGTGAGGCGAAGAGCAAGACCCTTTTCAGAGTGCCTTCCCATTCCCTTATGTCATATTTAAATGCTTACCCTGCTTACCCAGAATTCTTTCTTCTGTTCATGTTAGAAGTTAATTCAGAAGAAGGATAACTAGGAGGAAGAATTATAGATAGATTTCTATTATCTACACTTCACTTGAATTCAACTTGCAATAAAAATTGAGCATTCATAGAGGATAAATGTTAACTTCTAAAGACCAAATATGGCACATCTTAGGGACTAAGACCTTGATTTGGAAAGCTTTGAATTAATAATGATAATAATAATAATTGATATAAAATTGACACTGTGTGTTGAGCATTGTGTTAAGCTCTTCACAGGCATCATTTCATTTAAGCTTCACAATAAACCTATGAAGCAAGTGACATTGTTCTTTTCATTTTATAGATGGAGAAATCTGAGGCTTAGGAAGCTTGATTATACTCACTGTTAAGTTAACCAGGATTCAGAGTGAAGTCCTCCCATGCTGTGGAATGAGCAAGAGGATTGGGAATTCAGAAACCTGGTTGAGAACCCTAATTTAGCTATTTATTGGCAAGGCAACTATCACATTACCCTTCTTCATCTGTAGAAGTATAAACTGAGGGATGGGTTGCTAGGGCAGGAAGAAATCGAAAAAGTTAAAATCAAAGACCTTTGTGGCACCCTCAAGCATGGAGTGTCTGTGGATTTAACTGTGTCCAATGGATTGTTCATTCTGGTAGAGACTCTGAGCCTAGCAGGGGTGGCGAACCTTTTGGCGATTGAGTGCCAAAGTTTATGAAATAAGAGTATACTCGCTTGACTCGCGTTCCGACCCATTGAGTGAAATAGAGGTATCGATTATTTTTATGTCTATAAGCGGCATAGGATGTTTTTATAACAAAAAAACAATAAGTCCGAGTGCCAAAATAATTGCTCCGCGTGCCACTTTGGGCACGCGTGCCAAGGTTCGCCACCCCCGGAGAGAGCTACCGTGACTGATCCATCTCATATACTAAGAGTATGAGCATATCACTGAAAGAAAGACAGACCATTGCCCAATAAGTGGTATCTTTGGTACAATTCACACGTTTATTAAGGACCCTCTCCTGGTTCCTGTTTTCTTCCCAGTCCAAGGAATTATTTGCATTGTTGCCCTTTCTTGACAGGACAATGGGTGAGAACAGTTTCTCTGGAGAAAAGTCTTGCTCTCCCATAAACAAAGAACTCCTTGCTCATTGCCTTTAAAACAATTCAGAAAGGGACTTTTTGTGATGTGTTCTCTTGAATTTTGCCATCTCTCTTTTACCTCTCTGTCCAAATATAATAGGATGAAAGCTTATCTAAGTAGAGATTTGGAGAGTATGAATATTTCCAGGAAAACCCACAGAAAGGGTCTTTTCAAGCTGCAGATGGGGGCAAAAACTTGTGTGTGGGGGGATGGGGGGTAGGGGATTACCAGCAGTTTCTAACTTCAGTTTCTTGGACTTTGAACGTCTATTTTATTTTAGCTACAAGCCAGTTGGGGATTTTTGGTGATTCCCTTAATTGGAGATAAAAAAAAAAAAGTGGCTCTTTAGGTCATTTAAAGAGCTACAATGTTAGGCAATGTTAGTCTTACTATTGGGTTTAGAAGAAAAGACAAACGTTGAAGTCACAATACTTAAATTACATCTGCTGCTTATTAGCTGTGTTATCTCAGATAATCATCTTGAACCTCCATTTTTCCTCTGTAAAATGGGAATCCGAGTCTTTATTTCAAAGGCTGTCATAAAATTTAAACAAAATAATATAGATAAACTACTTAGTCCAGTGCCTGGCTGAAATTAGTGGATGAGAACTAATCACATTGTTCAAAAATAACGAAGACCAGTATGGTGAGTTTACAGAAGTAACAGTAACAGCATAGTGTCCCTATGCATTGAGTAAGTCATCTACAAAACATTTTCTTCTACCTTGCATGTTTAGCTTCTTTGCAGCACACATGAATAACAATATCAACAGATGCTGCCTCAATAAACAGACAGAATGGGAAATAATTAATGCAATATGCTTGCATGCATGTAAGTATCATCAGAAATTATGATGATATGAATTCTTCTAGAAGGCAATTTGAGCTCCAAGGGCTTTGTATGTGCATTAGTTATTATTTTCTGTACTTTCAGGAATATCTTCTATCTATGGTTGGCTGTTACTATTTGTGGAAAGCAAAAGCAGGAGCAAGAGATATGAAACTATACTGGATTAATGAGTGCCTGAAGCATGAGCAGAATAATAATACTCAGATACTATGCACAATAATAAACTGACCCAGCTGAGCTCAGATACCAAGCCTATTTGTGTACATAAGGATGTTAATCTCCAGTGAAAAACTTGGATGAATGCCAATAAATTCTGGGAAAAGGCAATAATATTATACAGATTCCTTCTCAGAGGTCTTTGCTGTCCACAGAGAAACCCTTTCTGAAAAGACAATTATTTTCTTCTTTGGTTCATCTTTGAGGATTGCTTGCACTAGGCCATTTTGCACCCAAAGACCACCACAAAGTTCAGAAAGGGTGGGAGGGGCCTTCCCTTTAAATTCTTGGTCAAACATTAGCATTTTCCAAAAGTTAGTTGACAATTACAGAGTTTGCGGATGTCCAGTTATAATTGTATTTCAAAAATAATAAGAGAGGAAACAAGCAGAGGTTATGTTAACAGGCCCATTTTGGCTGTCAGGATGTGTGGTTCATCCTTTGAAGTCAGTTTCAATAGATTTTCATGTGCAAAAGTGGTGTAAAAGGCTCCCATTTCAGGTTTCACACGTGATGTTGTTTAATGTACTGATGTTGTTTCTTGTAATTTTGTTTTAGGGACTTATTTTATTTCCACTGAAGGGATACTATGTTGGAAATTAGAACTCCTCTATGAAGCAAAACAAATTAGGGGTTGATATTGCATCTTTAATTCTATTGTTATGTTTCTTAAAGTATTAATTTAAGCACATTAAAACAAATGAAACAGATGCAGAAAGCTAAAAGAATGTTAAATAAAAGTATCCCTTCCCTAGCGTTTCTTTCCAAACATTTTCCTTTCAAAATTTCTTTTTCTATATGTCCAAAAATAGCCCCCACAAATTTTATGTATAGACCTACTCATTGGTATGTTGTTTGTTATATAAATACATATTAACTGTCAAGTACTTTGATTTCTTACTTCATATATCTTGGAGACTTTTCAATATTATTACATAGAGATCTACTGTATTAATTTAACATCTGCACATCATTTTGTTATTTGGATGTACCATATGTATCTAACCAATAATTTCTATATCTTATTATTATAAACAATGCTATAACGAATAGGGTAAATTCATTGCATGGGATTTCTGGGGAAAAGGGTAAGTGTATTTTAAATTTTTGAAAGATATATTAAGTTCCCACCAAGGGTATTTGAGCTCGTTGTTTTAGACAGGAATTGTATCTCTGTGTGTCTTCCTCTCCCACCTGTTTGAGGATGTGTAGTAATAATCAATGTGAGAAAAATAAATAAAGTGTAGAAACTTGGGATACAAAAAACATGTTGGGGAAGCCGGGATGGCTCAGTGGGTTAAGCGCTCACTTTGCAGCACCGGGGACCGAGGATCGAATCCCGGCTCCGGCTCTGGCCCGTGTGGACCCATGTGCTGAACTGGGGAGTTCCCCCAGTTCAGTTCTCTGTCTCTGTATCTGTCTCTCTCTCTGTCAAAAAATAAAATAAATAAATAAATAAATAAAACTTTAAAAAACATGTTATTTTAGTCAGGGCCCCAACAGGAAACAGAAGACACACAAATTAGAATACATTAAAGAAAGTCACTTACAAAGGGACAATTTACAAAGATGCGAGTGGGTATAGGGGACACGCGTGGAATGATGTAACAACCCAAAGCTAGTAAATAGTGGTTGGTTGTTACCACTTGTAAGCCATAATGGAGAGAAGAGGGAGCAGATATTAGACCTCAGAAGGAGTCACAATGGGGAGTTCACCTTGAGGGCAGTGGTAGCCTTAAGCTAGGGGCCAAGGCATCATGAAGGTCCCATTCCCTGCAATGTTGTTGGGACTTCCCATTGGCTTAGCCAAGCAGAAACCAGAACGCATGCCTTTTAATGGTGGGCATACTGGTCAGCTTCCCAAGGCAAAGAGAAGGGTTAGCATGGGTGAAGAGTAGATTCAAAGGGGCAAAAATTTCAAATCACTCTAGTACAGGGTTATTTCTATCTTCACTGATTTCAAGAATGACCCATCCTACGTCAGAAAAGGACCCATACAATTTTTTACATATCTAGGAGCAAAGTCTTTAAATCTTTTCAGTAAAACATTATCTTGTCCATTATCTAATTATCCTATTTTGTAAGTTGTGTGAGAGAAGGGTTCATATCTAACTTTCAGCAGAACCCAGAACAGTGCCTGACATACATCAAGCACTTCACTGATTGTTGAATAAATGTATAAATACATGCCAGAAAGAAATAGTTTTTGTTTCTGAACTTGACATTTTATAGTATTACATAAGCCAATTTTTTCATTGTTAATGAATTATTCAGTACTGGTGTTGGGAATTTCCTTCAGGAAAGTAGCTAGGTTCTAGTGCCTTCATGAGAGATCAGCCCTAGAGCTGAAGTCATTCTTGGTTCTGCTCTTCCAGGGGGTTCTCCCATCTGATAGGTCCCAAGCGTATTGGATTTTATGCACACGGGAGCATAATTGACCAGAAGAATTCCAGATGGGTACGGTACACGGCATTCTGGGTGTTGGAAGGTTTTCACTTTTGTTCCCTCCAAAGTCTCCTTCTTATTTCTCCAGCTTTACTGATGTAAAATTGGCAAATAAAATGTTACATATTTAAGTGTATAATGTGATGATTTGACACATGGTTACCACAGTCAGTTAATACATCCAGTACCTCCCATAGTTACATGTTTGTTGTTGTTTCATTTGTGTGTATGTGTGAGAGAGAGAGAGAGGGAGAGGGAGAGGGAGAAATAAAGAGGAGGAGAGACAAAGAATATGCTTCGGATCTAGTCTCTTGGCAAACTTTAAGAATACAATGTAGCATTGTTAACTATAGTTATGTAGCACAATAGAGCCTCAGACCCCAAGGTCTTATAAACCCTAAATTGATTATCTCAAGATCTATACATAGTATGAAACCTCCTTGGTGAAGACTTCTCTTCTTTTGCCCTTGTAAATGTAAACTTTATTTTTGGAAATTTTCTCAGTACCTCTGGTTAACACGCATCCTATAAAAGCAATGATCACATTGAATGGTATTTTTTCTCACATGACGTGACTGTACTAGCTATAAAATTTTGTCGTCTAGCTGCCTGATGGCTTGGAGCCTATCTTGGAACCCAGAAACACAGGGCTGAACACATAATAGAAGCTCAGCAAATAGAAGTTGTATTTATTCAGGAGCCCCACGTTCTTCTTCCCTTTTTCAAGGCTCTTCTTAACACGTCCTTTAACTTTGGAGACGCACCAAGAAAGCTGATTCCCACTATTCTGCTGCTGAACAGAGAGCAAGAAAATCGACATGGTCAGAGAATAAACTTAGGCTCTGATATGAGACTGACCTGAGCTCACATCACAGTTTTGCCATTTTTAGCTTGATACCCCTGAACACTATTCAACCCGAGGTTGCTGGAAAGATATAATAGGATTACATACACAGTAAATTCAGTTACATTTACTAAAATATTAGCTTTCCTTCTTCTACCACCTTCCCCTTATGGATATCAAAATCTATACTTCGTGATGAACTGGGTGACTTAAATGGGTGATTTAAGGAGCTTCTTGTCATTTTTGAAAAAGACTGTGGCATAATTCCTCTAGGTAGTTCTTTCCTGATGTTCATGGTAATGCTTATTTAACTCTGATTCTGTCACTGAACTGAAAGATGTAACCAGGGAGAACCTACATCTGCCAGACTGGCCCGAAGAGTGACTGTGAAGGGTATAAGTCAACTTCTCTCTCTCCCTCCCTTTCTGATGATTAACTGGTGTTACTCCACTATTTGACAAACTTGAACCTGGAAGTCCTAGGGCAAATGAGACTGTTTTATGGGCTAAAAAGAAGAGTTCCTCAGGAAAAAAGAACAGGGCAAATGGTGCCTGGCTAATACCTATTGAATCCCAGACATAAAAGACTGTGGATGGTACCTAGACATTAACTGGGTAAAACAGCACGTTTAGGTTAGCGCTATGCCAACTGGCACACACTAGGGAGTTTGACCTCAAACAGCAGGGCTGGAGCTGGGTCTTAAGCCAAGCTTCACTTTGCAATAAGACATCTGTTGTTATCTACAGCCTATGCTGACTCTTGCCACATACTAAGCAGAGAATCTGTTACATCTTTTTTTTTTTTTTTCCTGTTCTGATTCCCAAATTGTTACGTAGTATTTAAATCTGGTAGCAAAACCTGAAGGTCTTTTTTAAATGATATTTCATCCAGTGCATTAATTCAGTAGCAAAACACTACTAGAATGCACTTTTAATATTTTTATAAAATGGATCAGAGACTAAAAGAAAGCTGCCTAACAGAATTAAGTTCTGATGAGTGTGAGACCCTAGTTTTTTCTAAATTGCACTAACTGGGTTCAAACTCTTACTTTGCCTCTTACTATAATATTATTCTGGCAAACAACATGAATTTTTGTACCTCATTTTCTGTACCCATGAGACTGAGGTAAAATAAATAATTGTTAGAATTAAATATTTCAATATACCCAAAGTACGTGGTATAAGAGTACCTGGCAAATATTGAAGACTGAAGACTCAATAAATGTTATTATTACATCTTAACAAAAATGCCTTCTCTTTTTAGTTAACATACTTATAGTAGGCACCCACTCTATAAAAAGACCTATAAGAAATGGTTTCTGAATTGAATGCAAAAAGCAGACTGGTTAATATAAGGCAGTGCATGATAAGATAGAGGGAGTCATAAATGTTTGGGTGGTATTAACCGCCATAATTTATTGGGGTTTTCACAAACTGAGAAAGGCCAGGCAGATATTGGTTAGGAAGTGAAATAAGCAAGGTGTGTGTGTGTGTGTGTGTGTGTGTGTGTGTGTGTGTGTGTGTATGGGGGTGAGGGGGTTGTTCAATTATATCTCCAGCATTTGTGATCAATATGGCAATTTTTCTCTATTTATAACTGATTAATTATGCTTTTAACATTTTAGTTCTTTCTAGTTTATGTAACTTTTTAGAAGTTTTTGTTTTGTTTTGTTTTGTTTGAAGAAATAACTCTGGTTTTAGTAACTTTGCACTAAGGTGATAGCCCAAGGATACAGGTTCAAGTGGTGACAGTACTAATTTCTGGTGTTGTGACATGAGATCACCCTCTCTGAGCATTAACTCCTCATCTGTAGGCTGACCGGATGTCCCGTTTTAAATGGGACAGGAAACAACGATACTGCCCCATTTCAAACAGTATGTTTGGTCAGCGTCGTCTCACTGAGCTAAATCCAAAGTGTCAGTCGGCTGACCAGCTGTCCCGCTTGAAATGGGACAGTGCTGTTGTTTTGTGTCCCATTTAAAATGGTACATCTGGTCAACCTATTCATCTTTAAAATGAACTTAGCATACACACTTTTTGCTGCCCTCATAGAATATCATGAGGACCAAATATGCCAACTGTATGTGCCAGTAAAAGTTTAAAAAATATAACACTTGTGCAAATGTGAAGAAGAGAGTTGTTACCAAGGATATATTCTGAGATAAGATACTACAGTTATTAAGGACACAAGTTGGATTTCACATATACAGTTGAGCTTGGAACAAAACGGATTTGAATTGTATGGGTGCACATATAAGAACATTACTATTTTTTCCCATAAAAACAGTCAGCCCTTCCTATCCACAAGTTTCACATCTGCAGATTCAACCTGCAGTTGGGAATATGAAAACACTGTTTTGGATCCACAGTTCTTTAACTCCGTGAACACAGAGAGATTCCTGTTGTTAAGTTTTTGGGGAGTCAACCACATGAGGACTAGCACCCCTAACCTCCATGTTGTTCAAGGGTCAACTGTTTTAGGGTTCAAATCCTGGCTTTGTTACTTACAAGTGTTGCAAATTTGATTGATTAATTGACCTTTCTGAATCTCATATTTGTCATCTGTGTAATGGATTGTTTTGAGGACTGGTTGACATTGTGTATATGAAATGCTAGCATATTATCAAGCTCATAGTTCCCTGAGCTCTTGTTATAAATGATTCCTCATGCTGCAACTTGAGTAGGAATGTATCACAGTAATCAAATGAAAAGGCAGTCTTGAGCCTAAAATTTAAAACAAAGAGTCCTAGCAGAAGAGAAAGACCACCTCTGTTTGTATTGTATTTGTCTCCTACGCTCAACAAGATGATTTGAAACAGTCTTAAAAAAAAAAAA
>PVKE010032087.1:0-18674 GCA_004027555.1 Craseonycteris thonglongyai
TCTCGGGGTACGTGGGGTGCATATATTTGAACAGTAAGCCAAAATGGAGGAGATTAATCCCCTAACCATCTACTTTCATCAGAACAACTCTAGTTTTTCTTTCCATTTTTTTTTTCATATAGATAGAAATTTGTCTTATGACTGCATTAAAAACTAAAGGAAAAAAGATCTAAACAACTACTTTAAAAAAGTGAGGACCATCACCCTGACTTTTCCTTTACAAATCAGTTAGAATGCAAAAACAATACTTTTGGTGAATTCAGTTCATAGCTTTGAGTTGGAGGTTCAAGAATCTGTTCTTTTGTTTAAATAAGCCCTTGGGTTCACATTAATTAAAGCTGCTCCCAGATTACACTTTGAGAAATATGTCTGTGAAAGATCCCTTTTACTAGATTACACTGACACTGCCAATATTTCCAGCACTACTTATTTTGTGGAGTTCCCTTTCAGCTGAGGCAGATCTCCTTGTCTTCTCTGTACTTACAGGGACTTCCTTTTGGTCACTCTAAAGTAAACATCAAATCCAGCCTTTTTACCAATATGATAAATCTATCTCCCTTGAAATTTGTGAATTATATCATGAGGTAAAAGAGACTTTCCTTATAAATGTTTTATAATTCTGAATTCCATTAATTGAAACTGGGCCTACAGCATTTAAAAATGAATATGTAATATGTTATAGTGATTATATAGTCACTTATCCACATTGCTGTGATGATTTAGGAAGAATCAGTGGAAATCTGTTCAATGTAAGGCAGTGGTATTAACATTTTTGTAATGC
This sequence comes from Craseonycteris thonglongyai, assembly GCA_004027555.1. Taxonomy (NCBI): domain Eukaryota; kingdom Metazoa; phylum Chordata; class Mammalia; order Chiroptera; family Craseonycteridae; genus Craseonycteris; species Craseonycteris thonglongyai. The sequence continues at coordinate 782 of PVKE010032087.1, forward strand.
ATGATAATTTTAACACAAAAATTTAAAGGGAAATTCAATATTTGAAACAACATGTAAAATTCTTAGAGACTTTAGTTTTTGATTGTTGAATGAAAAATAATAGTTTTTATGGGTGCATTCAAGCACCTCCACAGGGCCCTATGTTTCTAGGTAAGATGAATTGAAAACCATTTTCTTCAATTGTATTTCTATGTTCTGTCTGAAAAATGGGTTTTCCTGGAGCTTTTTTTCCCAACACCAGTTTTTCAAGAACATTCAATAGAGCTATGTTAAATGCCAAGAATTTCTAGGTAGCCTTGAAAAGTAACAAATGAGCATTTCTTTTTCAGCCAGTGTAAATTTTAAACTAAAATTCTCTCTTGTTCACTCTACCCACTCTCTCTTGCTTTATTATGTCCACATGTGTGAGTTGGGAGAAACATGTAAAGTGGACTGTTCATTAAGAAAAGAAAACCGCAGCCCTTAAATCATGAATTTATGCAATTTTTAACTGTTTTTAACAAGCACAAAATGGTTCACGGGAATTATGCAAGTATAGATCATTTTAATTTGAATCATTGTGGAATCATAAAAGACTCAGTCCTTTAATTCTGTGCCTTCAAGTCAGCTACTTTGATTAAAAAATAATAAAGCATGAGAGCCGTAGGGTCCTCACAGGTTCTCGGCGCTATCGTGGCTCCCTGATCTTCTGTGCTAATCCTGCTCATTAATATTAATAAAAGGCTGATAGGCCATTGCAAAGCATGATATGAAAAGCAGGCAATTAATTGCTTGTAGTATTTTTATGCTTATTTTGCAGTGAAAATAATGCCTTGGGACTGACTATCAGCTAATCAATAATATCAACTCTGTTGAAAATGAGCTCTTTCAATTTCTTTTTCATAAATGTTCCTTAAACCTGAGAAACATGAAAATCCAGTGAATGTTCTTGAAATTAATAGAATGGAATAGGAATTTTTTTATTTTAGCTGAAATTCTTCTATTTGTGGAGAGGAATGCTGTATACAATTGACCCTTGAACAGTGTGGGCATTAGAGGCTCCAAACCCTGTACAGTGGAAAACCTTCATATAACTTTTGACTACCCAAAAAGTAGTTGTCTCTCTGTATTTACACAAGTTTGAATCTAGGAACCCCAGTAGAAAGCAAAATACAGGGATGCTCATATATCCCATATATAAAATGCCATAGATCAATGTATACAGTCAACCCTCTGTACACTCCCAACTATGGATAAAAAACAGTGCAGGTATTGATTTTTTAAATTTGCTTATAAGTAGACCCATGAAATTTAAACCCATGTTATTCACAAATCAACTGTATGTGACTGTGTGTATTTGGACCTTTCAGATAGTTCAATCATTTCAATTAGTACATTCTAGGTGGTTTTACCTTTTTTGGATGAAATCGAAATTTGAAAGATAGGAGCATATGGTAGATTGGATAAGTCATTTTGTGCATTTAATGTCAAACTTTCAGAATAATTTTATAAATCAACCAGTTTTATCAATATATATATATATATATACACACACACACACACACACACATATATATGTATATATGTATATATATGTATGTGTATATATATATGTGTGTGTGTATACATATATGTGTGTGTGTCCACACACACACATAGAGAGAGAGAGAGAGAGAGAGAGAGAGAGAGAGACAGAGAGGGAGATAAGGGAGAAGGCCCAGAGCAGTTTCCATAGCTATATATCGTTAGTTTTGGACATAGTTTGTTCCACACAGATGGGTGCAGGGCCACACAGGGTGGGAAGCAGGCAGATGGCCTCCCGCATGGGAAGCACACCCCCAGTTCAGCATATGGGTCTGCATGGACCGGGGCCAGGACTTGATCCTCAGACCTCTGGGTTACACGGTGAGCGCTCAACCCTCTGAGCCATCTTAGCATCCCCTAAAAAAATATTTTTATTAATCAGACTCCTGATATTTTAAGGACAAAATTCATTAATTATGAGTTGAATTATAAAAATTCAAGTCAAGTTAAAAATATTCTAGGTTTAGAGTGGAGTGTCCAGTCTTGTGGCTTTCCTGGGCCACTTTGGAAGAGGAATTGCTTTGGGTCACACATAAAATACACTTACACCCATGATAGCTGATGAGCTAAGAAAAAAAAATTGCTAAAAAGTCTCATAGTGTTTTAAGAAAGTTTATGAATTTGTGTTGGGCTGCATTCAAAACCATCCTGGGCCGCACATGCCCCGTGGCCTTGGGTTGGAGAAACCCTTGGTTTAGAGAAACTCCCCTTCTTTTGATTAACACTGGAGAAGAATGCTTCTGATTTTGGCATCCCTTTCTTGTTTGTGGAAATCATGTAAGCTCTACTATTATTTTATCATTAAAAAAGCCATGTTATATGAAATCAGTTTAATCTTACTTTGTCCCTGATGTATCCATGTTCATTTCCTCTTATACTTTTTTTAGTATCAAGATATTGGTTCCTGTGCCATCCCAGTTAAGGTCTATCATTAGGTGTTTAATAAATCCAGTTGCCTGTAATTTGGAAGAAAATACACTATATAAATCATTTTTGTGAAAATATTTTCTAAGAATGTTGGCTTTAAAAATAATTTATATACTTTTTACAAAATGATCAAAACAATAAACGGACAACATAATTTGTATAAATATCATGGTATTCAAAATAATTTGACCCCAAATTCTGACAGATCAGTGGGTAATGAAATAAAAATTCCAACATAACAAAATAATCTTGCCATGAAATTTTTCCAAGTCAGTCTTATGTGATTTTAAGTGACCACTTCCAAATAAAAGAATAGTTGCTGGGGGAACTGGGATGGCTCAGCAAGTTAGTGCTCACCTTGCAGCCCTGGGGACCAAGAATCAAATCCCGATCTTAGCCGATGAAGACCCATATGCTGGACTGGTGTGTGTCCCCAGTTCAGTTCTTGCCAGGACGACCTTCCCATATGGGAGTCCCCTAGTTTGGCCCCAAGCTCCAGAAGACTTGATTCTGCAAATGTCATTCAATCTCACCTCCTCAACAAAAGGAGACTACAGGTGCTATGGCATTAGGTGCCTTATATAAAATTTTGAATGTTTGTCCTTACACACACATATACACATGCATGTTCCTGTGCATGTGCACACACACACACACACACACATACACACTTCCAGAGAAACTTTTACTTCTCAAACACAGAGATATTAATTTCACTACGCAGCTATATTAAATTTAACCCCTTCTCCTACTACAGGGGTGTCCAATGTTGGAGCTTCCCTTCATCACATTGGGAGAAACAGTATTGTTTTGTGTCACAGATAAAATACATTAACACTAACGATATCTGATGAGCTAAAAAAACAAAACAAAAAAAAACCTAACCAACAAACAAAAACAAAAAAACAACTGTCCCCCCCGCCCCGCAAATATATAATGTTTTAAGAAAATTTTACCAATTGGTGTTGGGCCCCATTCAAAGCCATCCTGGGCCGCATGTGGCTCACAGGCTGTGGGTTGGACAAGCTTGTTTTACCATGTTGTTCTATTAAACAAATTCAATATTGGGGAGGGAACATTTTGTGTACTTTGGCTTGCTAACACTTTCTTCATGTCAGGTCCTTCCAAGGATATCAATAGAATTTAAATGGGTAAATACAAGGGTCAAAAGAACACACAGGTGCAAAAGTTTGATACCTTTTCAACTCTCCCACCCCAACATAGGCTAGCCGATCTACCCTGTAAAATACTCTATGTAAAGCAAAACAGAGGGTTTCACTTAATTAGGAATTTAATGAATTACTTTTTGAAAATGTTTCTGCTGGTAGTGCTGTAACCTGTTTTGACCAGAAAGGAAAAAAAATAGTAGGGGTCATGAATTCTAAACAAAGGCACAAGTACTTGTCTTTTAAGAAATGTGCTATTGCTTTAAGTCTGCTCCCTTCAGTGACATTTGCTTGGAAAGGTACCTGTGAGCTTTGCTTACAGTGAGCTCTTCAGCATTAGAGTTTTATTGCATAGCTAGCCTCTGTAGATCTTCAAGCTGATCTCAACATCATTCAGGTGACAACATTACACACTTGACGTCCATAAGAGAAAGGTTGTATGTGACTACACAGTTAACTCATAATCAAGTCTGACAGTGTCAAGTCTTAAAGTGTGACAGAGAAAAATATTCTGGATTTCACATGTCTATCAAAAGTGGCTGATTTTTACACTTCTTTTCACTTTAAGTCAGGGTCTGTTTAGGAGAAAAGAATTATTGAAAAGAAGAAAACACTAAAAGTTCTAAATATTAAAATTAATATATTTTTTACAAATTTGACCACAAGGCATAGAATTTATTTTTAATATGTCTTAATACTTTAGAACTAATTAGTAAATATTATTTATTCAGAGTTCCCGTTTTTAAGATAGCATATTTTTTCAGAGAAGTTTCTATTTTTAAAATGGCATAATTCTGTATAATATCATTTAAGGTTGCTATGAATAAAAATGAGATACTCTAATGACAAAATCACCTAGCTCTAAAGATATAGTAGGTCACTAATTGTGACTTAATATCACCTCCAATACTCTAAAGCTAATTATTTTGAAAATAATTTTTAATTTAGGAAAACTGTTGACTAATGTCAGCACTTTACTCATAAGTAATGATATAGTGTATACCTGAGAGTAGCTATTACCAAAAAGAAAAAAAGAAAAAAAGTACTACCACTCAATTTCCCACCACAATGAATAGAACATGTAGTTTCTATAGACAATATGCAGTAGCACCCTGGTGCTACATTTACAACCCATGTTACACTTGGCAAATCAACTCAGTATTTCATGTGTTAGGCAACAGTATCCTTTAGTTAGGACATTATAATAAAGAACATAAAGCTTCTAAGGTTCCATCATTACTGTAGGTCAGCAGGAAAAGTTCTTTGAACTCAGCTCTTAAAGTTCAGTGTGGAAGGGGTGGAGTATAAAGGACCAAGGTCATCTGATTGGTTCTTATTTCTTAGAACAACTTGCCAGAGTCCTTCAGTTGCTTTGGAGAAGTCTGAATTAGCATGAACATAGTCCCATGAAAGTAGGAAGGGCTTCAATTAGCATAGGAATTCAAATATCCTCTTAAAGATGCAAATGTATAAAAATTATAGGTTAAAATTTACAGTAATATTTAAAGAAAGACTGTCACACATGTTCTATATCTTAAGGTGACATAGTATTGAATACATGGCATAGGAATGGCAGAGGAATTTTAACTGGGAGGACTCGAGGAGGCCTCAAGGAAAAGGAAAAGTTTGATATATGTTTTAGATAACAGAAGTGACATGTATTTGTGAAACCTGCAGATGGTTGAATGAAGATGAAGTGAGTGCATTCTAAGCAGTTGTTCTTATGTGAACCAAGAACGATGTGGGTTTATAATGAGAAGCAAAAGAGAGTTAAAAAAAGAGCATTGGTTATAATGAGAAGCAAAGAGACTTAAAAAGTTGCATTGGGATGATGGTGGAGGGCCAGTTATTTGAGTACATTCACATTTTTTGATGAAAAGAATCTTAGTACTTTAGACAGCTAAGTGGGTAAACTAGCTTAAAAGGGAAGGCAGGGCACAATTTCAATGTTCTATGAATGCGACCATATTTGAATTGTGTCAAAGTGTTGGAAACAAATTGAGAAAAGAAAGGAAAGAGAAATTTTAGTGCAACTTTTGTTCAACCCATGGCTTACGCACGGGCCACATGTAGCCCAGGAGAGCTTTGAATGTGGCCAAACACAAATTGTAAACTTTCTTAAAATATTACAAGATATTTTTGTGATTTTTTTTTTAGCTTATCAGCTTTCACTATTTTAGGTGTGGTTCAAGACACTTCTTCTTCCAGTGTGACCCTGGAATGCTTGTTTCAGACTAACAGTGATGAGCAAACTGGAAGACATAAGGCAACATAAAATTTATGAATGAAAAAACTGTAAAGACGTTAGAAAGCCTATGTGGATAAACTTTGCTTTTATGGTTCAGAGTTGAATTTTGTTTTAAGAAGAAATTAAGACTGTATAAACATCTGTCTTGGGGCATAAAAGTTTGGGGTGAATTATTAATATTTCTCTCTTTGATATTTTTGTTTTTAAACACTATGAAAATGGTTTCTGCACTGAGAAGAAAAACATTCTATGAGATTATTTGTTTATTTGTTTAACATGTGCAAACATGCTTTCAATTCAGGATTTCACAGTGTTATTGCAATTTAAGACAATATATCTTCAGCATTAATAATTCTCCTAGTAACAGTAAGATCTGGGCAGTTTATAAGAGTCCTTATTAAAGTAATTAGAAAATCAGATAGAGGAACTGGCTATGTTCATGAAGATGGAACCAATTGATGAGTATTAGAATAAACATTTTGAATTTGCAATGCTTTGAGTTATTTAAATGAAAATGTAATCTATCATATTAATACAGATTTTAATTCTATTATTGCATTTTTCATTTCCTTGCAATTCTCTCTTATCATATTCATTTTTGCTTATATCTAATCATGTTTTATTTTTAACTTTATTCTTTTTTTCTTTGCTACTTCTAAAAGCAGCAAGAGGTTCAAAATTCTTAACTTGGGATCAGTAGGACCCCTAGAGTCCATCATTAGCTTAAAGGTGCATATGAAATATGTAAAGTACTATCCGAACTAAAGCTTTCTAAAGATTACCAAACAATCCATATGAGAATGGGCTTTAACTTTTGTGTGGAATGGGCAACAAGACTTTGCTTTTGCAGATACTTAAATACTATTGGCTCCTGTAAGGGGAGCAACTAATCAACTCTTAATATTTCCTATTTTAAACATAGGTCCAGTCCTGCAATAGATTAGGTGGCTGTCCTCTTGTATAACATTGTTTCTTCCAATCTGTTTCCCTTTATATTGGTTCATTGTAAAGTGTCCTGTGAATTAGGTAACTGATGCATAACTAAATAAGATCCTTGTTAAAAAACAAAAATGTCTATTGCGTGTATGGAAGTGATATAAGCTTGTCCCTCTGAGTGATTTCCACAAAGGATTCTGCCACTTACATTTGAACATTAAAAAAAAAAAAAAAATCCTGAGGGCAGGCAAGTTTGTATGCTTTGTTCACTACTGTGTTCTGAGCATTTAGGGTAGTTCTCAAAACATAGTACATGTGCAGAATAAAGCAGGGCTGCCTAGAAAGCAAAACAAAACAAACACTTATTGTCAATGTAATAAGAACAATTACATGGCTGGATACTTTCTGGACAGCCCTCATTTGTCAAAGGAATGAATAAACATTTGTATTTGAGACCTATTATTCTGATATAAAAAGTCACTTTCAGATGGATTTCCTCCTTTTACTAACGTTTTACCTCCACTACTGCCTTCTGTCCTCCTCAGCATATTGGTCCCATCTGACATTCCCATTACTTCCTAGAGCTTTTACGTCTCCTTTACCAACTTCTTAACATAAGCATTTACAGGCCCTCAGTTCTCACACTTAAAAATACAGAAAAATTTAATCTTTCTCTTGACCCACACATTTCCTCTTAAAACTATTTTTTGGGGAAGTTGGGATGGCTCAGAGGTTTAAGCACTCGCTTTGCCAGCTGGGGGCTGAGGGTTGAATCCTGGCCCCAGCCTGTGCGGATCCACGTGCTGAACTGAGTGTGCTACCCATGCAGGAGGCCCCCAGTTTGGTTCATGCCCCCCACCCCCACCCCAGTTCAGTCCCTGGCTTGAGTGAGCGTGCCTCTCATGCAAGAGACTCCAGCCTAGTTCCCTCCCTGTGAGGACCCCACCCACCTGTGTGGAACAAAAGCAAGTCGAAAACTGATGATGTACAATTATGGAGACTGCTCTGGGCCCTCCCCATTCTCTCTGTTTCTTTCTGTCTCTGTCAAAAACAATAAAATTAAAAACAAAACAAAATTATTTTTCATTTCTCTTGTAAAGACAAAAGTCCTGAGTTGTCAAAAATTTTCTTTCCCACTTATCAATCTTCAACTCATCTATTGTATTGAAATTTTATTCTGTTCCCTCTATACTAATAAATCTTTCCCCTCCCCAAGACCACCAGGTACCTCCTTGCTGCTAAATCACGTGGGCAATGATTTCACTTCTAATATTACTTGGTTTCTGAGTAGAGTTTGGCACTGTAAACTCTCTCCTCCTTTTCCAAACACTTGCCCCCTTTAGCTCTATGACACGTCTGATTTCTCTTCTACTTCTATATATGACTAATCCTTCCTGATCTTATTTGTAAGTTCTCCTTCCTCTGGATATTCATAAGATTGCCCTGGACCCATCTTCCTTCTCACTTTTCATACTTTCCTTTGTCATTTTCAGCAATTGCTGAAACTGAGCTTCAGCCACACATACTTAATGCATATATGAGCTCAAATTAAACTCATCCTACATCTCTACAAATCTACCTCTCTTGTAAATAACATAAATCTCTTAACTCCACTTCTACAGTCACCTTACTAGCTTTCTTGTTCCACTGTTCCTTTTTATTTGTTTGTTTTTGTGTTTGTTTTGTGGAGAACTGCTGAAGGCTCTCAATTTGGGCCCAAATCTTCCAATTTTGCCTCACTTCTATTTTTTTCTCTACATAGACTTTGAATGATCTTTCTCTAAAATGCAAAAGAGGTCTTATCACTTACATGATTAAAAGCCTATAATGTTTCAGTATTAAATTTAAACTAATCATAATGTATAAAACTATTCCTGATGTGGCTCTTCCTTATTTCTTCAGCCTCATCTCTTACTCCAATCACTTTGAACCAGATGCCTTAAATGTACTGATATTTTATGGTACAGTGTCTCATCTCCACCAACTCTGTACATTTAATAAGAATGTAACTCTCAGTGGGCCTCTGCATAACTTTCCCTTTTCTGTTTAAATAGTTCCTTCTCATACTTTATACTGTAGCTTCAATTTTATTATCTCTGGAAAGCCTATGTGTGTGTGTATATATCTACATATACTTTGTATGTAGGATTCTTATGTGCTCTGAGAAAACTAAGTGATTCCCCCATTACTATACCTGGGCATTTAGAACTCATCACCTCACATAGTAATTGCTTAAGTACGTATTAATATTTCCTAACAGAGTCCAAGTTCAATTTGAATAGTATCTACTTTTATCTTGTTTTTCTCTGCATTTATAGCCTCTGGTACAATGCCCAGAGTATAATGAGTGCTCACTAAATGTCATTGAACGAATGTTGTTTTCTTGTTGCTGCTCTTGTCGAATATATACTTAATGTGAACTTGGTTGTTCTTCAATTCTCATTCTGACTTCCTGAATGACATGGGGACTGAAGAAAGTTCACTGCTTAGGAAATAAGTTATGTTGTTATCATGCCCTCCCAACCCAAGTCATTCATAATTCTTCTGGGTATTATGTCACCACAAAGAACTATATATTTAATCAAATACTATCTGTGCATGAGACACAGAGAGTCAATATGTGGTAAACAAGTTTGGTTCCAAATAAAAAAGGGACACTGTGTTTCAGACAAATGCATCGATATCAAATGGTAGAGTTAGTCTTCTTTTGTGAGAAGAATCTTTCAATAACGCTACTTGAGTGCTTGAAGGTGTCAACACTTTTATGTTTCAAAGCTTCAATTATTCAAGTATCACAGAGCTGAGCATTGTACGTCTGCCAATGTCACATTTAAAAAGCTCAGATGGCTATGATGCCATGTTCTGTTCGAGGCTTCTGATATTTAAAATTGAGAGAGGAGCCCTTTCATTTGAGCAGCTCCTAAGGCTCACCCAGTCTTCAAGCTGTGGCTCCGAAACAGCATTCATTAAATGCTTGCTTGCCATTTGAGTACATTATTAATGGAGTGGACAGCTTCTGAGGTTGAAAGTTCAATTTATACTCTAGGGCAGGGGAAAACTTTTGATATCTCTGATTGAGATTGGTTATTGAATCAAGGGCCTGGTTTGGAGCCAGAAATGTATTGGACAAATTATCTGAGAGAGCTGAATAGAATACTTTTATCTTGCACAACATCTGCCCAAGCTGCACCCATATTACATCATATGGCATTCAAAAAATATGGTGTCCTACTCCCAGATGGGTTTGAGAAACTTTTTCTCCAGAAATCTAATGTTCTCATCTTCTCTCTCCCCTGCCTCTCTGTCTCTCTCACCTTCTCTCAATAAAATAAATCTTAAACACAAACAAACCAAAGAAATGTAGTGCAAACACTATGATTTTCTACCAACATTATTAAATGATGCTTTATATAATTCTGGTAATGTAAAGCACGAGGTGCACTGGCTCTGAATGTATAACCCAAACCCCAGGACTATACCACCTTTTGTATGTCAAACAAATACTTTCACTTAAATGCCAAGTGCATTCTGCTTCAAAGGTAGACTTCTCCAACCTCAAAAAGTATGTCACTTGCATTGGCCTTAGAAGGTTTAGAATCAATAATACTCTTGGTAAAATATAATTTTTAATATTTGAGAAAAATAATGTATGAAACATATAATATGTATCATTAATAATAGTGGCAATAAAATTATAGCCTCCATTTTCTCCCATCCAGTTCATGCAAAATCAAGCTTCTTAGAGGTACTCATTCAGTAGGTAACTGTTCAATCAAGAAGGGAAAAGAATTACCCATCCTATACATTATTCTCAGATAATTCCTGCTAAAGCATCATTTTCAAAAAATGGCTAAAAAGAGCATTCAAATTACTTGGCCACATGACCATTTCCTTTTTGATATCACACTGATCATTTTTGCTCTCTTGGGATGTGCTCTCCTACCTTTGGAATTATGCTTATTATACATCCAGGCCCCACAACAACCTCTTCTAGGAGAACACCTGATCTACCCCTAAAGAGTCTGCTATACTGGCTCTCTTGTGAACAAAGTTGTTACCATTCCAACCTAGAATAATCTTTCCTGACTCACATTTATATTACTTAGCACCTGCCCCATTTATTTGGCATGAAGGCATCCATTGCCTTGTGACATCTGTTCTATTTTTGGCTGATATTGCTATTGACCTTTTTATGTACATAGCTTGTCGTCTTAAGTGGATGGAATGCTCCTTGAGGACAGAGTCATGAATTGAATCAGCTTTTTACACCTAGAAGAAACTTTAGAGATGAAATAGTCTAACATCTCATTTTATAATTGAGAAAAAGAAATAGGTATAAATTAATAACTGATTTAAGGTCAGACAATAATTTAGTCAGAAGGGCAGAAATAGAGTTCCTGGCTTGAAATATACTGCTCTTTACAGGGTGCTCCACTGTAAGTCTCATGCCATATTAGAGTTAAGATGAGCATTAGTACTCCAGCCTCCTGAATTTATAGAGTGGGAAACTGAAGCCCAGAGACATTCTGAAATTGTTACCAATGCCATATATTGAGTTAATTCTAACAGTTCTGGGACTACAAATCAGATTTACTGACTGTTAGCACAGTGCTTTGCTCACTGACCTAAACCCCCTTCATCTTTCTCTATCCCACAAAATTATGTGTACAAGGTAAATACCTATGAATTATTGGTTAAACTTTATAATATAAAAAATATATAAATGTCTCCAGTACAGAATCCTCGAATCTAATATTTCTGTGAAAACCAAGAGGTAATACATTTTGAAGTTTAACTTTGGCCCCCTCCCATTATTCTTTCTCTTTATGTCATTCTATTTTTTGTTAGGATACTTAAGTTCTATATAAAAACTGATAGATTTGGAGATACTTCAATCTGTGGAAAACATATGCCTACTGCCCTATAAAATTTTCTGGAGTCAAATTGTTGCCTTTTTATTTTATTTTATTTTATTTTATTTATTTAATGTCAGGCCTGTTTTCCATAGAACTCTAAATGTGTTTAGGATTGAGTTGAGATTTTAATTTATCTTCACCCAGTGGTTTCTTCTTAAGTATTAGGATTTTTTTTATTAGTAAAGATTTATTTTATTGTTTGAGAGAAGGTGAGAGAGAGGGTGGGGGTGAGAGAGAGAAGAGGGAGGGCCCAGAGCAGTCTCCATAGTTGTACATCATTAGTCCTGGTTTCATTCCACACAGGTGGATGTGAGGCCACATGGGGTAGGAACCAAACCAGGGGCCTCCCAGATGAGAGACAAGAAAATTTGCCACTGAGCCATCCTGGTGGTTTTCAGTTGCTCTACAGTTCAGCATATGGATTTGCATAGGCCAGGCCTGGGAATTGAATCCCAGACCTCACAATTGTGAGGTAAGCGCTCAATTACTGAGATATTCTGGCATCTTCAAGTATGAGAAATTCTTATTTTCTATGTCTCAGATGCAAAATAGTCCTAGGAAAATAATATTATTTTGCCCAATGAAATGAATGGAAGGCCCTTACCTCAATTATCTTTAGCATGTCAATGTGCTTAGCAGCCAGAATACCTCAGCTTTTCAGGGCTTTCTATATTTACCAATAAAAAAAAATTTTTTTTCTGTAACTCCCAAAAGTCCAAAGATCTCCTAAATTTAACTTGATTTATGAATTTTGTTTTGTTTGACCTCTTTTGTCTAATAAAACCAAATAATATATTCAGCAATTTACTGGGATCATGAGAAGAAACTGTACCTCATGGGAGGGAGTACTGCTGCTGATTAACTGGGTGGTTTTAACCAGGTCATGGATGTCCCTGGGATTATTCCTTCATCTGGCAAAAACAGGTGAACAAAACCAAAAGTATCTGACTTAATGGTCTTTGCCCCTTCTCTCTTGATAAGTGAAAAAAGCTGTTTGAAATATGAATCTGCCTTCCCAACTCCTGAAATCCTTGGTGATTATAGAAACTTCATAATATCAATCTCAATTTTAAGGAATAAAATTTACCATCAGAGTGCCAAAAGATTTTAGAAGTTCTTGGAAGATACCAGGTAACATTTATTGAAGACTTCACCAGTACTGACTGACTTATTATGCACAGTAATTCTGTGAGGGCACTGCTAACCTCATTTTACAGGGGACAAATCTGAAACACTGCGTTTAAGTTAATGTGCCCCAGAGTACATGTTGAGTTAGTCATGAGTTATACTTTGCAACTGAAATCAGGTTCCAGATCCTGTGATCTCAAATACTGCTTTCTACTGCCTCTCAGGGACAGTCTCCAGAGAGCCCATGTGTCTATGTTAGAAAAAGATCAGAGAGATCTACTAACTTTCACACCCACAAGAAAAACCAACTGCAATATGAAATAGAAGTGACAAATGTAAAGACCTAGGATGTGGGGTGGAGGTGGAAAGTTGTGATGGAGAGTGGATAAAAATCAATGTAATTGATGGAAATGGAAAACAAAACAAAATAAACAAAGAACCATCTACTTGGGGCATCAGGACATTATAGCAGAGTCTGATGGTTATTTTTAAAGAACATATTCATCCTCCTTATTTGCTTCTGAATTGACATTTTGTTTTCTGCTTAAAACATTCTGATATCTTTCTCACCCATCTGGTAGTGTCCTCTATCTTCCTTTAAATCATTCACTGAAGAAAAATTGAGAATTCCATTGTATGCCTATCACTAGGGATTATGAATGCAAAATAAATAAAAAATAAGTACTTAAACTCACAAATGTTAATGCATTTATTAGAGGCAATTGCATTATAGAATGAACACTTGGATCGTATATTGTAAACTCCATGATTATATCAGTGAACCGAATGACATCTAGTCTTGCCTCAGTGTTAAGATATACCTCATTGACTGAGGCTCAATTATTGATTTGTATAGAGACTTGGACCAGTTTGTCTCAAAGACCTCTTTCTGGTATATATACAATACACCCATGCTTCCAGTATTGTATAGCATTCTTATTTCATTTTCCATCTTCAGGTACATTATTTATAAAGCTATGGTAAGTGATGTTTAAATATTCGTGGTAAGGTATTTGGTATTCCTTAAATACATTTAGAGAAAATGGTCTACCATTTTTATGGCTGAAATTAATCTTTTCTAATTACTTACTTAGGTAAAAAGGTCAGTGTTCTGCTTAACTCTTTCAAATGGTCCTTGCCCAGTCAGTGGAACCTATAGTCCTTGGGATGAATTAGTGGAAGTTGAGAGCTTATCTTCCTTAAAGTAAATGCCAGCATTGATAGTTGCCCCATCTGAAAACTATGATGTATCTTTCCTGTTTCTTTGTTCCCATTAAGTTCATAAATTGCCAATTTCATTTTGACCATAAATGTCTTATGCCTGGGTTCCTTTATCTTCATTTTTGCTGCATTTTTTTGCTCAAGGTATATTTAAATAAGCTGCTTTTTTGCTCAAGGTATATTTAAACTGGTTTCTTTTAGGCATTCTTAAGCCTTAGTTATTGCTTTGGCACTTCTCAAAAGAAGAGCTTAAGCAGAAATTTGGTTTCTTATAGTTTGGTTGTCCTTGCTCAAAGGACCTGCTGTTTTTACTACGTATGTTTTATTTTGTTTCTACATGAATTGTGTTTTTTTTAGAGGAATGACCTTGCATTCTCAGTTTTAACATTACAGGTTTTAATTTTGAGGTTCATCTGCGTTAAGAGCTTACTATCTATTGCTTTGAATTTAGACACATGAACATGACACATTGTTCACTATAATCTCACATGCTTCAATGTTTGAAGACCTGATGATAATTTTGTTCAATTGGATTTATTTGAAAAAACAGGGAAATTATATTTAAAATAAAACTTCTAGCTCAAAACTATAAAGTAAATCCCTGGAAATCACAATTATTGAGTGTATTTCTGCACAATTGATTAGCTCAACCAGGCAGTGAAATCAACATAGCTACTGAGAGGTTCCCCAAACAATCTATGGCTAGTGGTATAGCATCATGACTTACTTTTGCCAAAGCTAATTTAACACTAAGGTTTGAATTCCTAACCATGAAAGTATGAATATAAGAGAAATTGTAAACGCTTTTTGTCAACTCTCTTACATTCCAATTATTGAATACGCACTCGAATGCTTAATTTGTCTAGACTCAGTACTCTTTATAAATGTATCCTAAAACAAACAAACAAAAAAACCCCACATAATTTAAATAGAGAATAGAGATATTTGTGATTTATTTCGTTCCTTCTAAAAAACTGTTAATTTTAAAAAGCTTCAGGTCACTGCATATTTTAATTATTTTTAGCTGTAATTTTAGATTGTTAAAAAAAGCTAAGAGAAAGTCTAGACATAATACAGCTAGCAAGCAAGCTATAGCCACTTTAATTTTCCTGGTTTATTAAAACCTATTCAAGTCTTTGATGGTCTATGAAATCATGGTGTTCTATCAATTATGATCTCAAAAGATGTCTGAAACATTTTTTAAGCGAGAAGTCAGTAAATTATGGGTTTGTCTTTTAAAATGTGTTTTATTATGTCATTACTTCAAATAATGTCAGTAACTCAGTACCAGTTTGAATGGTTATGGAACATTTGTAATTCAAGGGGGTGTGATTATCATTGTATATTCGGGTATAAAAAAAGACTTTAGCCAGATTACTTTTTATCGGCTCATGAATTTAGATGCAGTTCTTTTAGTTCCATAATGCAGCTGTCTAGAGGTAGATATATGCAACTCTCCAGATTGGCTGCCATTGAAAACTTGTAGTCTGAAACTTGATAGTTCAGGGTGGGGAGAGATTGCTGCTGGCTCCCATGGTGAAAACATTTTGAAACAAATAGCTACTACAATGACCAAAAAAATTGAGACTTGGGTTAACTCTTTCCCAGGTGATATTTTCATTCTCTATATATACATACAATGGAGGCAGGCAAGGAAAAAAAGCTGCCCTCTTTGGGTTCATTTCTAATGCCCACTGTATATATTAAATGTCAATTTCTCCAATCAGACAACAAAATAAGGCCTCACTTCCACTAACAATCATTCACTTAACTGCCAAATTCATTCTCTCCATTTAATGTGGCTTTATTAACAGCATTTGCCATTAGCAATTTTCAGCTCATCGGCTGATAAAGAATGATGCATTCTCCTTATATTAATGCTCACTTAAGAAAGTAATTCCTAATCATCAAAGGCTGAATTGGCACACTGTGCCCTCTTCAAACAAGATGTATGTAAGCAAGAAAAGGCAAAGTCATTTACGCAGACTTGGTCAAAACCTCTAAATCATGACAAGGTACTGGCAGGATGTGGGAGAAGTCAGATTTTTATTTCACACAGACACCTGTATCTATTTATTATGAAAAGTTTTTAGTCAGGATTCTCCATAGTGAGTGATGTGCAGTGCATTGATTAGGAATCAGATGTATGAGAAATACTGATACGGTAATAGAGGGGTGCCCAACCCCCAGCCACAGGCTGCTACCAGTCTGTAGCCTGTTAGAAATGAGGCTGCACAGCAGGGTGTAAGTGGTGGGCCAGTAAGAAACATTTCATCTATGTTTACAGCCGCTCCCCACCACTTGCATAACTGCCTGAGCTCTGCTTCTTGTCAGATCAGCTGAGTCATTAGATTCTCATAAGAGTATGAGCCCTATTGTGAACTGTGCAATGCATATGAGGGGTCTAGTTTGTGCATTCTTTATTAGAATCTCATGCCTAATGATCCAGGTGGAGCTGAGGTAGTGATACTGGTGCTGGGAAGCCGCTGCAAATACAGATTAACAGTAGCAGAGTGGTGTGACTGCACAGAGACCATAATAAACCAATTGCTTATGGAATCATATCAAAACCTTACAAGTGTGTGGTAAGTGACAATTAAGCTGCATCTGGCTCTTGAATCATTCCAAAACTATCCTTCCTCCCCTTCATCTGTGGAAAAATTGTCTTCCAAATAACCAGCACCTGGTGCCAAAAAGTTTGGGGACCACCGCTGTAATAAGTACACTGATAATCAATGTGTGTTAGAAAGAGAAATCGTAAGAAGACTAGACTTGAATAAAATGATGGTATCCAATATGTGGTTTGAAGGCTCTGAAATCCTTTGTTTGAGACTAATTTGTCTCGTTTTCCCCATTCTTCCCTGTCATGTAGAACTTAGTAAACTTGTGTTCTGATACGAGATGAAGGACACCTTACTAAGCGCAGACTGATGAGAGAGGGAATCCACAATGAACATGCCCTGCTATTTACCCTTAAGGGCACAGGGATTTGCTGGATAATAGGTGTTGACAAGTGAAAGAGTGAGAAATAACGTCAAAGGAGAGAGTCTGAATATTGAAAAGGAGATAAAAAACGAAACAAATACCACTCAATGTATCAAGAGAGCAGCAAGCTCTTAGTGGCTATTAGGGAGGGAAAATATTTTTTTCTTTACCCTCACTTAGGTTCAATGGATGATGCCCATGAATCACACTGATAAACGACAGAGTAACGAGAGACAAAGATTTAGTACACATAGGGGAGCTTCACTAAAGAGAGAAAACCCTAAGAGGCCAATAGACCCCGTGGCTTAAAGATAATACCATTTTAACAAAAGGTGGAGGAGAATGTTTATGTTTTTAGTGATGAACGATTGTAGGTAGATTGTCAGAAGATGACTAAAATAAATGTAAATAAAATTGTTCAGCAAGGTTATGCAAATTTGAGTCATCTTATCTCTAGTGATAAAAGCTGTCTCCTGGCCATGCCTCTTTTCCTGGCTTAAGAAAAGAGAACACCTTTACAAACAAAAAATTTTCTATAAAAGAAAGTATATAAGCCCTGTTTTTATGCAATTAGAAGGAGGGTAGAGAACTTTTCCTACATCAGCTGTTTCTTTTTCTTTTTTCTTTTTTACATAATTAATTAATTAATTGTTAAATTTAATGAGGTTACATTGGTTGGTAACAATTAGATAGTTTACAGATGTACAAGTCCACATCACATCATTCATGCATCGTATTATGTGCCCATCACTCAGTATCAGTTCCCCTTCCATCACCTTATATCTGGTGCCCACTCCCACCTC
>PVKE010032088.1:0-18676 GCA_004027555.1 Craseonycteris thonglongyai
TTAAATATTCTCAAAAGTGTCCATACACTACTCAGATAAATTGTAGGTAAATTACTATGAGCTTATTTTTCAAATTAACTGTGGAACTAGCAAGAAAATAAGAAAAATTTCCAAAGCTTTTTCTCAAACCAATGAACTGAAAAACAAACAAGTAAGCAATAAGTGAATAGAAAAGTGAAAGCTCTTTTCAACCAAATACTGATATGAATAATATAGAATTTAGAGAATTAACATTTGTGTGCTGCAATAGGACATTAAGCTATAGAACTATACAAGGTTTGGGAGCTAAACTCAAGACTTCAGCATTAAGCTAGGACAATAAAACAAGATAGAAAATGTTACAATGTCAGTCAAAAGACTATATTTTAGCTACTACTAGTACTCACAAATACTTTAGTTCTCCTTTCTTTTCTGGACCAAGTTTCCAGCACAGTTGAAGGTGAGTAAAAATAGATTTAATCAATAGTCTAGGAGTGACAGTGATATGTGTTACTTCCATGTAAAATACTTGATGCTTATTTCCACAATCTCTTTTCTGCTATGGTAAGTTCTACAGCATCATTCAGCTGGAGGTACCACAGAATTAAAACACTATGTCCTCTAAGCCATTGCATAAAGGATAATTCCCCAGAAGAGCCTTTTGGATCCACATCAGACTTTGCACAAGGAATTAACTCCTAGTGTAAGTCACTGAAAGTGTGGTATAAGACACTTGAGTTATTTGTTGCCCACCATTACTTAGACTATTCTGATTAATTCATAATTGTCCATAAAAAAGTCTTATTTCTCCTGCTGCAAGTGGGATAAAGTAATAACAATTTTCACTAAAGATTTACATATATTATCCTGCTCTCTTGCAGGTCTATTGTTCAAATATACACTCCCTGCATTCAGGAAATTTCAAACCCAAAAACTTTAATTAAAATTTTGACAAGTTGTTCATACAAAACTTGCATCTTTTCTGAAGAAAATTATCAACAGCACTTCTACAGCTCATGTTTAACCAGACATAAACTTACAATGACATACAATTAACATTTACTAAATATATTCAAAAATACAGACTAAATAACACAAATTAACAAAATAATTAAGCAGGCTTCTTTGAAATTTTAGAAAGGTATAATTATTTTATTAAAGAAGTAGACATAATAAGTTAGAAAACTGAAATTATAGTAAACTGAAAGAAAGAACTGAATAAATTTACCTGG
The DNA here is from genome assembly GCA_004027555.1 of Craseonycteris thonglongyai. Lineage (NCBI taxonomy): Eukaryota > Metazoa > Chordata > Mammalia > Chiroptera > Craseonycteridae > Craseonycteris > Craseonycteris thonglongyai. Next base: position 1,212 of record PVKE010032088.1, read on the forward strand.
TATGGAGCATAGAGAGATAAAGAAATAGAAAATATAAAAAAGAAGGGTGAAACATGTAGGATAGCAAGTTAAAAATTATCTAGTGTTGAATCTAAGCTAACTAAGAGAAATAACTTTAAGAAGCTGACTTCTAGAGAAACAGTGAGGCTACTTCACACTACAAGAAAGCCTACAATCAACAAGCTCCAACCATGTGATCAGAACTTTCAATCACCAACAGTGTTCTGCTTTAAAGATCAGCAATTACATACCATATCCCTAGGATCACTGGATAGTAGAACATTTTCAAGCTTGAAAGACACCATTCACCAAAGACATAAATTAAAATAACTTGAAGACACACAAAAATAAATGCTTGAAATGCCTATTATTATCCTCAGAAAGATAAGAAACTATACTGTATCCATGAACCAATAACTGGATGCTATGTAAAATAATGAGAAAATTGGAAAGAGCTATTAAAAATTAAAATCTTAATACAAGATATGAACCTGAAATTGATTTAAAATTTCTTAAGAAATGAAAAATTTAATAAATGTCTTTAAATATAAGAAATTTCCCAGGAAACAAAGCAGAAGTACAACATAAAAAAAATTCACAAAGAAAAGATAAACATAAAGTTTGAAAATTAGTCCAGAGTAAATGGAGATAATTAAAAAAATATCCAGAATTAAAGTTGGTAGTTTTCCAATTGCAATTATAATTTGGTGCTCGATAAAATGGATGAAAATTGGCATGCAATAGATCACATGATGAAATATTAGTACACTGAAGATAAAAATCTTAAGAATGTACTTGAAATTGATTTTAAATATTTTTTAATTTATATTTTATTATTTAAGAGTGGGGAGAGAGGAAGAGAGACAGAAAGAGAGGGAAAAACAGAGAGAATGGTAGAGGGCCAAGAACAGTCTCCATAGTTGTATATTGTTAGCTGTGACATGGTTTAATTCCACACAGGTGCATACGGGGCTATGCAGGACAGAAACCAAACCAGGGGCCTCTTGCATGGGAGGCAAGAACGTTCACTGCAGAGCAATCTTAGCAGTTACCAATTGCTTCAAAGTTTAGCATATGGGGTTTGCATGGCCAAGGGTGGGAATCAAACCACAGGCCTCATAATTTCAAGGCAAGTGTTCAACCACTGAGCTATCCCAGCACCTCAAAAAATTTTATTTGCCATGATAGGAGATTAGGTAACATTAGGTGTGCTGCTGGCCAGGATCACATAAAATTAGAAATAAATTATAGAACAATCAACATCCAGAAACATCTGAAGATTATCTGCACAGATCCCCTATGACAAAGGATATTTTTAAAAAGGCAACATCAAGACTGGTAGGAGAGGTAGAAATGTGAAACAAGCTGAACCCAAACCCATAAGTAGTGATTAAACACTAGGAGGTACAACTCAGTGGCAGAGGACCCCTTGAAAAGAAAAGGCTTCCAGCCCTACATCAAGATTTCCAGGTTAGGTGTCCATTGTTGGGAAGAGGAGTCTCCACAATATATTACAGTGAAAAGCAGCAAGTATTCTGTTTATTTCTCCAAGTGAAAGGGAAGGTAGCTGAAAACACAGACATTCTTTTGAAAGGCCTGTGCATACTCTCACTAACTTGCAAATACTCATCTGTTTTCTTGTGGAAGTGCATCAACTCAGGAGTTGCCAGAGACACATAGGAAAAGTTATGTAGCTTCAGGTCAAGGGATGGAGGGATATTCACCATGGTCTCTGTGTGGAGTCTGCCTCATTTGTAGCCTACAGGAGGGCACCATATTTTCTATGTTAAAACCTTCCCAAAAAGGTTGAATCTGAGACAACATTAGTCGATAAAATTTGCACATGTTCACCACATTGGTGATGCCCTATGTCTATATCCCATCCAGCTATATTGTGTGCTATATTGCCCACATTACTCTTGGCTCCTGGTGGTTGGCCTTCTCCCACAAACTGCAGAAGCCTTAAACTGCAGTAGATGTCCCATGTTGGCCTGGGGAACTTGCAGTAGCAGGCAGTCAGTAAGAAGATGAGCTGCAACCTCTTTTGGGCTCCTCTTTGTTATCTGCTGACCTGAGGTGAGAAGTGACTGGCCAAATTGTTCTGATCACATTTTGCAAAGTTGTTTCAAACTGTGCACTGATGCAAGAACTGAATCTGTTAACTTTGTAAAGACCATAGCCCATACCCAGTGATTTCATGGAAGTGTACTCACCCAGCTAGTGCTGCATGGCCAGTAGCACTCTCAGCTTCTGGGTAGACAGCCCCACTCCACAAGTTGCAAAAACTTTCTACAACACTGGAGGGCTCCCAGCATCCTGGAGAACTTTTGGTGGCAAGCAGTAAAGAACAGCTTCCACTACAGCTTCTCTTGGGCAATTCTCATGGATCTACAAGCTTGAAGCAAGTGATAGCTTGCCTTGAGTTCTGAGGGTGTTTTGCAAAATAGTAACAGAACAAGTACTGGTGCAAAAACTGAATCTGCATTAACTTTGTTAAAACTACTAGTCATGCCTTGTGATCCCCTAAGACCCTGCCCAGCCAAGCTAGTAATGCATTCCCAAAGACAATTTAAACACCAAATCAACCATGCACCTAAGGAGGCTTTTGAAGTGGCTAAGACTTAAAAGTTATCAGCAGGTAGCAACAGCCCATTGGGGTACCAGGTTCTTTGCTAACATGCCCCAAATCTAATACTGGTGTCAGATGGCCCCAGTTCACAGCAAGGCAACCCACACACACATCCAGGACCAGCACAGGCAGCAGCCAACCAAATATATCTATGTGGCTTCTACCAGGAAACCCTGGGTCAGTCACAGGCAGAGCTGAAATAAGTATTCACTAAAGCCCCTCCCAAGTGATACCACAAATAACACACACAGAAGCTGGCTACAGACCACACCAGAGGACTACCAAGTTAGCTCCACAAGTGGGCCACCCAAATAGTGGTCTAAACAGGCACAAGAGTCTACATAAGTGAATCCCCCTCTGAGGGGTTAGCCTTCACACTGCTGGTCATATAAGGACTCTGTGGGAATAACCAATCTGTACAATCAGCCTGCCTGAAAGTCAAACCCACCTACTCACTAACAGGCCAAAAGCAATCCAGGCTCAACTACAATAGGAGAATACACACAAAATACCCAAGGAAACTTTCAAAACACACTCATAGGTGATCAGGGAGACTGCACCACTGGGCCACACAGAAAACCTACTACATAAGGCCACCTGACAAAGACTGAGAGCTATAGAAGAATTAGCTAATGCACTAAAGCAAACATAGAGAAGCAGCTAATATAACACAGAAACAGAGAAAACTATCCCAAACAGGAGACCAGGAAAAATCTCCAGGGGGAAAAAAAAATTAAATGGAAGCAACCACTTATAAGAGATAGAATTTAAAATACTGATTATAAGAATGATTTAAAAACTTAGTAAGAATTTCAACAAAAAGATAGTAAACATAAAGAAGGACATAGACACCATAAACGAAAAGTGAAAAATAAATTGTACAGTAACTGAAATAGAGAAAACCAAGAGCAGATTAGGTGAAGCAGAGGACTAAATCAACAATTTAAAAGACAAGATAGCAGAAAACACCCAATCAGAACAAAAAATAAAAATAAACAACAATGAAGATTGATTAAGAAACATTTAGGATAACATCAAGCTTATAAACATTTGCATGATAGAGGTTTCAGATAAAGAAGAAAGAGAGCAAGGATCAAGAATATATATTTATTAAGTTTTATTTTTATTGTTTTTTGACAGACAGAGAGAGACAGAGAGAAGGGGGAGGGCCCAGAGCAGTCTCCATAGTTGATAGCATTAGTTTTTCATATAGTTTCACGCCACAGGTGAGTGCAGGGCTGCGCAGGACAGGAACTAGGCCAGGAGCCTCCCACATAGGTCCCAGCAAGAACTGAACTGGGGGCACATCCCAGTTCACCACATGGGTCTGCCTGGGAAGGAGCTGGGATTTGATCCTCAGTTTCCGGGGCTGCAAAGTGAGCACTAAACCCATTGAGCCATCCCAGTTTCCCCAGGATCAAGAATATGACTGAAAACTTTCCAGTCATTTCCAAATGACTCCCATTTCCAAAACTTTTCAGGAAAAGGACTGGAATGGTGGCAAGTGCAGAATGCAGGCCCAGTGCCCAGAACAGTCCCAGGAGAAAGAAGCATGGGAAGCAGGGTCACAAACTGTGGACCCAAAACTCGGTGTAAATACATCATCAATATGGTGGTGTGAGAGGAGCTTTTGAAACCTCTACTACAAAGAACAACAAATAAAACAATTGAAATCCAACCAGAGAATCCCTAAACAATGCATAATCTCAACTGAGAGACCCACTCTTTGCATGAAAATACTTAAAGCTGGAGAAAGAGAGGTGAGTGAGAGAGAATGAAAGGGAGCAGGGCAAAGACACACCACAAAGTGTGACCTGAATACCTACCTTGTGACTGACCCAGAGACTAACAGAGAGACCAGCAGAGGAGAGGCAGAGGTGGGAGCATGGGAGCACAGATGAAGGTGCAGAACAACTCTGGGTGGGATGGAAGCATAGAACAGACAAAGGCAGAGGCACAGGCAGCCAGAATGCAGGGTAGACTAAAGAAGTGGATGTGCTTGTCTATAGCGAGTTGTCATATCAGGAGTGCAGGGAGAGCCCAGGTGACCAGAGCATGTGCCTGCTGCCATACCAGGAGTGCAGGGAGAGCAGCCATCGTGTGGTGTGGGCAGCCATAGCGTGGTGCAGCAGGCCAAAGTGAGACAGCCAACAGCAGCCGGGTGTCTGGAGCATGTGCCTGCTGCCAGCTCATTGGTTGGGCAGCTGGAGCTAGGGGCCTGCAGAGTGTAAAGCTGCCAACCTGAGCAAGAAGTGGGCATTCTGGTGGCGGGAGTGCTGGTAGAAGGAGTATGCTGGCATCTGAACCTGGCTGCATCATCCCCTTGCTCTCTCCCAAAGCTCACCCTACCCACCCAACACAGAGCCAGCATTTATTCAGCTCCTGCTGGGAAGCTGCCATTAACCTGTGATGTAAACAGGCCTGCACCTTTTTCAACAAACTCTGCCCCAATCCTTCCCATTGAGGCCAACAGAGGGATACAGGAAAACTGTTAAGCATGAGCATGGCAGCTTCTGACTGCAGTGGAATCTCAGAAGCATAGAATACCATCCCCCACCATACATAGACAAGAAATGCATAGACCAAGGAAACTGAGTCAAAGAGAAGCCTACTTTGTAGAAAGTGTCCCATTGTGAGAAAACCAAATAACCAACAAAAAATATTATAAGAGACTGCAACAATACCAGCTAGAAAGAAAAGAAAAAAAAAAAGGTCTCTCTGTATCTACCAGGAGAAACATTCTCATGTTCAGGAAAAGAAATATTCCAAAGCAATGGGTATTCTAGTGAACACACTTGGTCAGAAAGAAAATAAAAATTCTCCTGGAAAAATAAAACAACTTGCAGATATGGACATATATGAGCTAAATGACACAGCATTTAAGACTGCAATTCTGAAAGCACTCAAAGAAATCAAAGAAAATTGGTGAAATAAACAGAATGAGCTAAGTGATCTCAGAAAGGAAATTGAAACTATAAATAAGAAGCAAACAGAAATTCTGAAAATAAACAATAAATTAAAAGAAATGAAAAATGAAATAGCTGGCATAGGAAGCAGAGCTGATGAGATGGAGAAAAAAATTAGTAAAATTAAAGACAGAAATTTGGAAATGTCACAGAAGGAAGAAGAGAGAGACATAGAGCTAGAAGAAATAAAAGATATCTCTGAGAACTCTCTAACTCCATTAGAAAGAATAACATAAGAATAATAGGTATTTTGGTGGGAGCAAAGGATGAGATGGGCACAGAGAACGTGCTCAGATGAATAGTAGATAAGAACTTCCCAAATCTATGGAAAGAATTGTAATCTCAAATTCAAAAAGGAAACAGGACACCTAGCTACTTGAATTCTAGCAGACCCTCAAGACACATTATACTGAAGATGTCAAAAGTCGAAGACAAAGAAAAGATTCACAAGGTAGCCCCCACCCCCCAAAGATTACTGCAACCTATAAAGGAAAGCCTGTTAGACTATTACCAGATTTCTCAACAGAAACTCTATAAGCCAGGAAGCAGTGGAATTAAGTATTCAAAATATTAAAGAAGATAAATTACCAGTCAAGAATCATCTACCCAGCAGTTATCCTTTAGATATAAAGGAGGTATAAAACCTTTTCAGATATGAAACTGAAGAAATTTTCCAACACAAGGCCAGCATTTCAAAAAATATTGAAGGAGGTAATTGTACCTGAAACAAAGTGTAAAAATATATAGGGATAAACTGGAACAATAACATAAAATGGAAGGAAGTAAAGGTTTAAAATTGCAAAAAAAAAGAATGGAGATAAGAAGCATCTTTAAGAAAAGGAACCACTGCATATGCAAAACTTTCTTTTACAAAAGTTCATGGTAACCACTCAAAAAGAACTTAGGATTGTGACAGCTAACTAAAAAAAAAGAAAGAAAAAAGAAAAACATCAAACTAAAATAACCAATAGAAATAAAAAAACAAAGAAGCAATTAAAAAAAAATAAACTACCAGAAAAAAAGATAAAATGATTATCTGAAATCCTCATATATGAATCATCACCCTGAATGTAAATAGACACAACTTGCCAATAAAAAAAAACAAAAACAAACACATTAGCAAACTGAATTAAAGTACAAAAGCCAAACTTAAACTGCCTACAAGAGACACACCTCAGCCACAAGCATAAACACAGGCTCAAAGTGAAAGGGTAGAAAAAATTATTCCAAGCAAATGGCATCCAGAGAATAGTTGGTATAGCCATACTTATATCCGATGAAACAAACTTCAGAATCACAAAGATAATAAGAGAAAAAGATGATCATTTTATTATGATAAAGGGACAATACAACAAGAAGACATGATACTTATTAATATATATGCCCCCAACCAAGAAGCACCAAACTTACAAAGCAACTACTAACAGATCAAAAAGGAGAAACTGACAAAAACACAATTATAGTAGGAGACTTAAACACCCTATTGACAGCCATGGACGGATCATCCAAACAGAAAATAAATAAGGAAATGGGAGTCTTAAATTATACATTATAGCAATTGAACAGAATTGACATTTACAAGACACTTTATCCTACAGCACCTGACTATACATTCTTTTCTGCTGCACATGGAACGTGCTCAAGGATAGACCACACGCTGGCACACAAAGCTTGCCTCAGCAAATTTAAGAGGATCAAAATCACACCAAGTGAATTCTCTGATCACAAAGCTTTGAAATTAGAGATCAACTACAAAAACAAAAAAAAGCAGAAAAAATCATATATATGTGGATATTAAACTACATGTTATTAAAAACTGACTAGGGGAAGCGGGGATGGCTCAGTGGGTTAAGCGCTCACTTTGTAGCGCCGGGAACCGGGGATCGAATCCTGGCCCCGGCCCGTGCGGAACCATATGCTGAACTGGGAGCTCCACAGTTCAGTTCTCTGTCTCTGTCTCTGTATTTCTCTCTCTCTCCATGTCAAAAGAAATAAATAAATATTTTAAAAAAACAACAAAAAAACCACAACTGACTGGATCAAAGAAGAAATAAAAGAAGAGTTAAAAGAAATACATAGAAACAAATGACAATGAAAATATAACATACCAAAATTACTGGGATGCAGCAAAAGCAGTAATAAGAGGGAAATTTATAACACTACAGGCCTATCTCAAGTAACTAGAAAAATTACAAGTAAACAACATCATACCATATCTTAAAAAACTAGAAAAAAAAAACAAAAACACCCAAAGCCAGCAGAACAAAAAAATATAAAAATTAAAGCAGAACTAAATGAAATAAAAGACAGAAAAACAGTAGAAAAACATTAATGCAAAAAAGAGCTGGTTCTTTGAAAATAATAAAATTGAAAAATCCCTGGTTAGGCTCACCAAGGGAAAAAGAGAGAGGATACAAACAAGCCAAATTAGAAATGAAAGAGGGGAAATTACCACTGATACCACAGAAGTACAAAGGATCATACAAGAATACTACAAAGGCCTATATGCCACCAAATGAGCAAAAGAAACGTACAAGTTTTAGAAACATGTAGTCTACCTAGACTGAATAAAGAACTGGATAATTTAAATAGACCAATCAACATTAAGGAAAGTAAAACAATCATCCAAAACTTCCACAGAAGCAAGAGTCCAAAACCAGATGGTCTCACTAACAAGTTTTACCAGGCTTTCAAAGAAGAACTAACACCTATTCTCAAACTTTTCCAAAAAATTGAAGATGCAATACTTTCCAACTCATCCCATGAGGTCAAGATTACCTTAATACGAAAGCCTGGTAAGAACATCACAAAAAAGGATAATAATAAATAAAAATAAAATGAACAAAATGTAGTCCAATGTCTCTGATAAACACCAATGCAAAAATTCTAAACAAAATACTAGCAAATAGAACATAGTAATGCATTAAAAAGTTTATATGTCACGTTCAAGTGGGATTTATACCAGGGGCACAAGGATAGTCCAACATATACAAATTGATCAATGTGATATATCACATTAAAAAAAGAAGATAAAAAACATAGGATTTTATCAATTGATGTAGAAAAGGCATTCTACAAGATACAACAGCCATTTATGATCAAAACACTTTATAAAATTAGTACAAGGGGAAAGCCGGGACGACTCAGCGGGTTGAGCGCTCGCTTTGAGGCCATGAGGACCGAGGATCGAATCCCGGCTCCGGCCCAGGCGGGACCCACGTGCTGAGCTGCGGAGTTCCCACAGTTCGGTTCTCTGGCTGTCTCTGTCTCTGTCTCTCTCTCTATCTGTCAAAAAGTAAAATAGAAATAACTATGCACTGAAGACAAAAAGATAATTTCTCTCTATAAATGTGAAAAGATAAAAAAAAAAAAAAAAAATTAGTACAAAAGGAAAGTACCTCAACATAATAAAGGCCATATATGACAAACCGTCAGCAAATGTCATACTGAATGGGGAAAAAAAAGAACCTTTTCTTTTAAAATCAGGAGCAAGACAGGGATGTCCCCTATCACCACTGCTATTCAACATAGTGCTGGAAGTTTTAGGGAGAGCCACCAGGCAAGTGAAAAAATAAAAGGTATCCAAATGAAAAGTGAAGACGTTGAACCATCACTTCTTGTAGATGACATGATTCTTTATATAAAAAAACTCTAAAATCTCCACTAGAAAACTATTACAAATAATAAATGAATACAGTAAAGCTGTAGGATTCAATCAATATACAAAAAAATTTACAGCATTTTTATACACAAACAACGAAGATTCAGAAAAGGAAATGAGAAAAACAATACCTTTTTTGATAAAAAAAAGAATAAAATATTTAGGAATAAAATTAACAAAGAATATAAAGGACATATACATAGAAAATTACGACACTATTAAAAAAATTGAAGAAGATACAAAAAAAAAATGGAAAGATATTTTGTGTTCACGGATTGGAAGAATCAACATAGTTAACATGGCCACATTACCCAAAGCAATATACAGATTTAATGCAATTCCCATCAAAATCCCACAGACATTTTTCAAGAAATAGATTAAATAATCATCAGATAATTTTTGACAAAAGAGCAAAAAATATACAATGAAGAAAAGAGAGCCTCTTCAGTAAATGGTGCTGGAAAAATTGAATGCAAAAAAATGAATCTGGACTGCAAACTGTCACCATATACCAAAATTAACTCAAAATGGATTAAAGACCTCCACATAAGATTTGAAACAATAAAGGGCATAGATGAAGGAATTGGTTCTAAACTTATAGACCTTAGACTCAGAAAGCATGTTATGAACTTGACCTCAAAGGCAAGGGAGGTAAAAACGAAAATAAAGGAATGGGACTGTATCAAACTAAAAACTTCTGTATCTCAAAGGAAACTGTCAATAAAGTGAGATAGAAAACAAATGAATGGTAAAAAATATTTGCAAACAATGCTTCTGATAAGAGGCTAATATCTAAAAATATATAAAGAACTCATACAACTCAACAACAAAACAGCTAATGATCCTATTAAATAAAATGAGCAGAAGATCTGAGCAGATACCGGTACTTCTCCCATGAAGACATACAAACAGCCAAGAAATATATGAAAAAATGCTCAACATCACTAGCAATTAGGGAAATGCCAATTAAAATCACAATGAGATACCACCTCACACCTGTTAGAATGGCTATAATCAACAGGACAAGGTAACAAGTGCTGGAGAGCTGTGGAGAAAAAGGAACTCTCATACACTGCTGGTAGGAATGTAAATTGGTATAACCACTATGGAAGGCAGTATGGAGATTCCTCAAAAAACTAGGAATGGAAATGCCATATGACCCCGCGACCCCTCTTCTGGGTATCCACCCAAAAAACCTGAAAGCCTTAACCTGAAATGTTATATGTACCCCAATGTTATTGCAACACTGTTCACAATGACCAAGTCGTGGAAACAACCAAAGTGTCCTTTAATAGATGGCTGGATGAAGAAGTTGTGGTAAATTTACACAATGGAATACTACTCAGTGATAAGAAAAGATGAAATACAGAAATTTGTGACAACATGGATGGACCTAGAAAACATCTTAAGTGAAATAAGTCAGACTGAAAAAAATCAAGAAACATATAAACTCACATATAGGTGGAATATAAAACTGAAAGTAACAAAGAAACAAAAACTCATGATCACAATAAATAGTTTAGTGTTTACCGGAGGGTAAAGAGGAAGATGAGTGGGAGAGCAGGTGGGGGAGAATAGGGAAGAGACATCAACTATATGGTGATGGAGAGAGAGCTGATGCTGGGTGGTGAGCACATAATGCAATGCATAGACAATATAATGTAGAATTGTACACCTGGAAACAATGTAATCTTTATCAACAAATGCCACCCCAATAAATTTAACAATAAACAAGATGATAATATAATAAATAAATAAAAGTTAAAAAATTATAATCTTCAGAGGAAAAATCATTTTATATAATGCAGTTTTATGATCTTAAGTACTAAAAAACAGTTTATTTTTAAAGAAATCTTACCATTATAACCATTCTCTGAGGAAAAGTTCTGGATACTGAGAAAAACTTTACAGTTGTTCTCTCAACCCGAGAATGTTGGATATTGCAGGCAGGATTCCTGGCTCTGTTTTTTCCTGTGAAGTTGAAGACATTATCTGGTCAGCAACCAGTGAAAAGAAGCTGCCATTTGCAAAAATGTCAGATGAATTACTACTGCAACCCCAGAATTCACTGTGTGGTTATTTTCAGGTCTTCCATCTTATGAGAGCACTCTTCTCTTTAAAACTGAAGTAAAAATGAGTTTATTCCCCATCCCTCATTTATTTGAGTCCCTACTCTTCAGGAATCTCAGGGAGTTTCCATTTCTCATATTACTTAATCGCCTAATATCTTCCTTCTGTCCAATTTTACTTAGATTCTCATCTCTTGTATCTGCTTCCTCTCTCTATTCTGCAATAAATCAAACTTGGAAACACAGATACTTTTCCATGGATTTTCCAAGTCATTACACACAAAAGGTGATAGTTTTAAGGAAGTTCCCTGAAGAGGCAGAGAAAAGAAGAATACTTACATAGGGCAGTAAAGTAGATGGCTAGGTTCTGTCTATTAGTGCTTATGAGTCTCCCCTGTTCCTGGAAGACTCCAGGTCATTTTCCCCAGGGGAAGCAGCTCCTTGGCTGACCTCTGCCTCTGACCTCCTCCCAGACAGCTGGTCCCTATCCCTTTCTACTTTCCATTTATCTATAAGCCCTCTCACTGCTTCCCTCTTAAGCTCCCATGAAATTTTTGAATTCCCTTGTTTTATTGGGCAAGCCAATTTATTTTCTTTGTCTCACTCCTCTTTTTCCAGTCCAGGGCCTGAGATCTATTTCTGTACCAAAAATTGAATAGCCAGCAATCATGCTGCCTATTAACCAAACATTCTTTTTCAGCTACCATTTACTACATTAGTTTTAAATTGTTAAATATATTGTATAAATACTGTATCTATTCTCATTAGAAATCATAAATTCAACGCAGGACTCAGTTTCAAAAGTTATCATTCTTATACACACTTGACTGGGGAACAATCATGTTTATGCTCAGCAATGTTTGGGCTAATTTTTTCTGGATTCTGTAGATAGTAATGACTGGGAATAAGTAGTCATTATCTGTGGACATGCATACTGTCAATGGCTCTTCAACAAACAAAAGAACAACTGTCAATGGAATCCAGCTCATTTCTCTTCTTTGCAGTAGATAGAAGACCCTGAAAATATCCCAGCCCTCCCAATTTGTATGAGAGAAAAACACACACAATACAATATAGCATGTGCCATGTAAAAATATGATCAACATACAAATATAAAAGAAAGAAGTGATCCCATCTTTCTGTGGAGTTTATTAATATAAGAATGTTAAATTCATATGAAGGCCCATCAGTTTTTTATCTGGGAGCCTTTTCTAAAAGAGTAAGGACCAAAATGCTGGTCCATACACTGGTGCCAATCTGTGACAAAGCTTTAACTTGTGTAAGACAAAATAAGAAAAATAAAAATACTGTATTTTCAAACACATCTATGTAAGGTTTTCATCTCCTGTGGTAGGGATTTTTCTGTGGTGTATGATAACATCATCTTTATATTTTATATTTTTAGTGTTATAATGTCCCACTTTAAGTGAAATTATACTAATTTTAGCAGTTTTATGGGATTTTTTAAAATGTTGCAAACGAGAGCAAACCAAGTCCTCAATTTAAAAAATATTGTTCACAAATGTTTGGGAACAAGTTCTCTACAAACATATTGGAGGACTTAAAAAAAGAAATAGAATAGAAACATAAACTTTCAAGTCTCCTAGAATTTGTTATTTTTAAAAATTACATAGAGCTTTCCTAAAGTCAGTTACTGGAGGAGCTTTGGAAAAGGCTACAGAAAGAGCCAATCTCTCCAGTAAGATGGAGGATCTAGGGTGAGGACCTCAGGGCCACCTGGAGACCTAGAATCAACGTTTCTCACAGACCGTGCCTTGCTCCTTCTTCCTGTCATTTCACACTGCAACATTTTCATCCTCCATTCCAGATTTCTGTGTTCTATATATAGAACAATAGAAGAGTCTACATGAAATTCTAGATGCAAAGATAAAGAAAAATATTGTAATAAAATCAAAACTTTAATTACTTATTTTTTTAAATGGCTGCATTAACTGCAGAATCCGAGAGAGCCCTGCAGATTGTATGTGTTTTCACAATGGGTGAGAATGATCTTAGGAGAATGTCAAGTGCTCTTACAGTCCCAGTCCCACTGCCAGAGCACTTGGACATGATTTGGGATTATGAAATAGCTCACAGAGATACCATTTTTCTAACAAATTCTTCCTTTCTTTTAGTTTATCTGACTTTTAAAGAGACACCAAATTTTTATTATATGTAAATATAAAATGCATATAAAATTTTGTTAGGCAAGTGTTTTCTAAGTTTTTACCTCTGTGTCCACCAAGATGAACACATTTTAGGTCCCGAAGAGAACATAGAGATGAAATAGACTGTGCTCTTTCATTACAGGTAAAAAACTGTGGCATTTGGAAGCTACATAATAAACCAGGATATTCAGTTCACTGATTAGAACCCTTTGCCTTTAAGCCTCCTTCAAGCAAAACACACAACTACCCTTACTTGCCATGCTTACATTTTTCCTGAAGATAGACTCAGGAAAATGTCTCTTTATTTTGTCCTTTTTTGACAAGATATAATAGGCAAATATTTATGCTCTGAAATTTTCAGTTTTTTATTCTTCTTTGTGTACTTAGAAAATAAGAGTAATAAATGATAGTCTCCATGTCTAATGGTTGATTTTTAAATTTTTATTTCTTCTTTTATTCTTATCTTTATGCCTCCCCCAACCCCTCCCTGTTAATAAGTACATTGTATTACATTTACCTTGAATTAGGTCACCCCATGATGAGTTATGCACATATTCATGTAGAACATGTTTGTAGACTCTATTCTATAAGTTTGAATAAAGAGAGAAGACAGTATTTAAAGAGAAGGGAGCATTTTAAAAAATATGTGTCTTGTCTTTCATTCTTTTTTAATTTGGGGTAGGGGGGAGCCTAAAGGCCTGTACCTAGCAAAGTCAGTTTCCAGGATTTCTGCACTTTTGACAGATTACTAGTGACTGAGGGTATTGAACTTAAAACCAACATAAATTAAAGAAATAGTATCCTTAAGCAGCAGAAAATAAGTGAAATGGTAAAGTGTACAAGAATGGGTCAACTCTCTAAGAGTGCTTCATAAAAAACAAGCTAAAGAAACCATGGAGTTAAAGATTGAGGCAAAGAGGAGTGGGACTGGAGGAATTCTAGAGCAGTGAAGGACATGAGGCTCCCACAGACATCACTGCCAGCTTGCCAGGTTCATTAAAATGGCTGAAGCAGGGATGTTGGGATGGCTCAGTGTGTTAAGCGCTCACTTTGCAGCCCTGGAGACCGAGGTTCAAATCTCGGCTCTGGCCCGTGTGGACCCACGTGCTGAACTGGGGTGTGGCCCCCGTTCAGTTCTTGTCAGAGGGAGCCTCCCATGTGAGAGACCCCCAGTTTGGCCCCCAGGTCACAGGGCATGCTTCCCATGCAAGAGGCCTCCAGCCCCAGTCCCTCCCTTCATGGCTCCATATGCACCTGTGTGAATAAAACTATGTTGAAAACTGATGATATAACACTATGGAGACTGCTCTGGGCTCCCCCACTTGTCTCTGTCTCTCTCTGTCTCTGTCAAAACAATAGAATAATTCCTTTTTAAAGGTGGAAGTAGAATAAACAGGGAACAGTGTAGTGTGTGGAAAGATCATGTGGAAGGATATTAGATCAAAGCACTAGTGAAAGAGGTTGTCCTTGTAAGCAGAAAGTACATAACTACAGAATTTAGGCATGTGGAGGGATTGATATGATTGTGTACAACTTGGAAGATGGAAGGGTAATAAATAATAAAGTCTTTTCTATTCCTTCTTTGTCTTTCCCTTGATATATTTGGAAGCTAGGTCATCTTTGTAGAGTATTCCTGAGGATTGAGTAGGGAGAGAAAGGAGTATGGTGAAGGTGTTGCTTACTGTCACAGGTTGCTGCCAAGGACAGAGGATATATATTCAAACAGAACAGATGACTATTATGCCAGGTACTAATCTGCACAGTTAAATTGAACTTTAATAGAGTTCAGATACATGAGTGGAGATGGTAGATTCGGGGATTGATACAGAGTTGAGGATTATTTATAACAGTGTTTCTAGAAGATGACAATCTGTAGAGAGCGTGTAGGGTGCTGACTATTAGAACCAGGAAATATGGAGTTGAATGATTTGTGTGACTGAAAGGTTGTTGCAATAGATATAAGTGTGAGATGGAGGAGATGTATGTGAAAATGCACTTGGAAGCTGGTTTGAGGTAAAGCGATTCTAGAAATGGTTTTAGTTATGGTGTGGGAGGAAAGCTGTCAGAAAAGAGAATGTGCTTCAGGGACATTGAAATGTCCAGATGATAGAAGATATTGAGTTAAAAGAGTTAAAGAGGATGACTATGAGCCAGGAACCTACGTCTTCAAGGAATGCGATATGGTAACAAAAAAAAGGGAAAAATAGTAAGTTCAATATGAGCTTTAATGGAAAGGAGTTTTTCTGAAAGCAATACAGAAACAAAAACTCATGGACATAATGAATAGTTCAATGGCTACCTGAGGGCTAGGGGGAAGAGGGTGGGAAAGTAGGAAGGGTCCATATGGTGATGGAAAGAGAACTGACTCTGGGCAGTGAACACATAGTGCAACACAGAGATGATGTACTGTAGAATTGTACACCTGGACCTATGTAATTTTTACTAACCCATGTCACCCCAATAAATTTAACAATAAAATAATAATAATAATAATTATTATTATTATTATAAATGAAAAGAGTTTTTCTCATAAAATTATAGTAGGGATGCTATTGTGATGAAGACAGGAAGCTGAAGTAAGGGCAACTATAAAATATTTTGGAGGTAGAGAGAGTTTTGTGACTAATATAAACTTTGGGTAAAATGTAGCCTATAGATTAGAGCAGGGATTCCCAACCCTGTGCCCGTGGGCACCATGGCGCCCGCGACCCGATTTGTATACGCCCGCCATTATTTGACTGCATCAGAAGTTTTTCATAAACACTAAGTAAAACTATAATTTATTTTTATACATTTGTTAGAATTTTAAAATATTGTTTGAGTATCTACACAGGTTTATTATATTCGTTGGTATGTTTGCGATATCCTATGTATAAGTTTTTTCCTAGCTTTCGCCTTAATACATGTCGCGTCTTGTTTAGCCGCTGCACTCTTTAAACTCTCCTCCACCCAACCGGGAGACGCAAAGTTGCCATTTTGATTGCGGTTGCTGGACTGATCGGGTCGTGATGGTTAGCTACGATCAGACTGTTTTGATATATTCAATTTTAAATTAACTAAAAGCAAGGTAGGTAATCTATTATTATGGTGGCAATTTGATATGATATTGTAGTTCTATAACTATTTTTATTTTTATTTTTTGAGTCCCAAAATGAGTGGACCAAATAAGAGAAAACGAACCTATAATTTTAACACAGACTGGGAGGAATCATATTGTTTCATTAATTTAAAAGGTAAATGCGTTTGCCTGTTGTGTGGCAGTAGTATTGCAGTGCCGGAAAAACATAATGTTGAACGTCACTTTCAGACAAGTCATACCACTTTTGATACGAATTATCCACTTAAATCTGAAGTAAGAAAGAAAAAAATAAATCAACTAAAATTAAGTTTAACTACTCAACAGACTGTTTTCATTAGACATGTGGAAAAATCTAAAAAGGCAACCATTGCTTCTTTCAAAATTTCTCACATGCTCGCAAAGAAGAAAAAGCCTTTCCAGGATGGTGAATTATTAAAAGAAGCATTTCTGACTGCTGCCGAATGTTTGTTTGAGGTATATTCTAACAAGTGTGAGATTATGTCAGTGATACAAGACCTACAGTTGTCAAATAACACAGTCACAAGAAGAATACACGCAATTTCAAAAGACTTGCAAACTCACTTAAAGACTGACTTGGAAATATGTGACTGCTTCTCTCTGCAATTTGACGAGTCAACAGATATATCAGACACCGCACAGTTGGCCGTTATGGTGAGAATGGTATTTACTAACTTCACAGTAAAAGAGGAGCTGTTGCAAATATTACCAATGAAAGGACAGACGAGAGGTGAGGATATTTATAAAACTTTCAGAACATACGCCAGGTCGATAAACGTGCCTTTGCATAAGTTGTCTGCGATAACTATCGATGGGGCACCAGCAATGGTTGGTCAAAACAAAGGATTTATTGCCCTTTGCATGAAAGATGAATC
>PVKE010032089.1:0-18675 GCA_004027555.1 Craseonycteris thonglongyai
TTTGGGTATTAATACAAACAACAGTTTTTTATGGAATAATGTCCTTAAAATAAAGTACTGCAAAGACAGTTTATTGAATTTTAGTTTGACTCTTGTAAATGCCACATAGACCAGTTAGGTGTTTAGTGATAGAAAAAAGCATTTCAGAGCCACACACTCCCCTGCAGGCCTTTCTCCTCTCTAACAACTGTTGGTCACAAGGGGTACTGGACCTGTGGAAATGGCTGAACAAAAGTCTCACCAAGTAGAATATTTATCCTCAGAAGCATTTTCATATAATAAAGAGAGGTAGTATTTTCATACATTTATTTGCTTGGTTTAACTTAAATTTAAATTATTTGACTATGTGGTCCGTAAATTACTTTAAAATTCCATATAAAGATATCTCATAGTAGCATGATATTTCATGTTCTTTACTAATAATAAACCATTAACTCTATAGCGATGACATATACAAGGGCTGTCCTGAAAGTACCCAGCCATGTACTATGAAAAATAGAGGCATTTATGGCTGCATTTTTTTCTGTACATCCCTCATATTTGTAAGAATCTTAAGATACTTTACATATTTTAAATCATCTTTATTATAGTGTAAGTACAATAAAATGCACAAATTTTAAGGGTACAGTTTAATGAGTTTTACTAAATGTGTACATAGAATTATGTAACCAACAATACACTTCCATCACCCAGAAATTTCCCTTGTGCTTTGTAGTCAATGTCCTTCTTACCCCTGGCCCCAGGGAACCACTAATCTGTCAACTATACAGAAGGTGCCAGAAAAAAAAAAAGATGTACCGTATACACATTTTAAGAAAGGGAAAAACTGTATTCAAATTGTAATACTCAACATATACTGATAGCAAAAGATGAATACAAGTCATGTTTGACTTCTGCAATTACAGGAAGTGCTCAAAGTGGTTACCATCAGCATCCAGACACTTCTGATTACAGTGAACTATTTCTTGAGCAATGTTGACCAAAGTGTCCACTTGTATCGCTGTGTATGTTCAGTTTACCATGTGTCTCAAATGTATGGATGCATGCGATTGGTAGGCATGTTTGAGGTTCTGTCGCATACTCACACCTCCATTGTCGTTATACTTCCACAACATTCTTGAATTTCAAATACCACTTCAAAATGGCATTGTGCCACCAACCAATGTCACCACAATAAATTTAACAATAAAAAGAAAAAAAAAATGGTATTGAGCTCTTGGAACAGCAACTGTGCTTCCACCATTTTCTTTGACTGTCCTGACTGTCTCATGATGACACCAGCATTCATTTGATTAATGCCATCTTTTGAGCAAACGTCATACTACACATTGCTACCATGATTCAATTCATCTTTGAAAAGTAATACATAGATAAGATAACATCTCTTACAATGTATATACATTTTTTGACACCTCTGGTAGTTTAGCCTTTCTGAAATTTAAGTTGAACAATTCAGTATGTAGTCTTTGAGCTTTTTGAATGCATAATGCTTTTGAGATCCTCCCATTTGTTGAATATAATTTTTGCCTTTTAAATTCCGAGTATTCTATTGTATACTGTGGTTTTTCCCATTTAGTCTATGGCTTGTCTTTTCTTTTTTCTTAAGAGAAGTTTCTAATTTTAATGAAGTCTAATTTACCAGTTTTTTCTTTTAAGGATCATGCCTTTAGTAGCTCATATAGGAACTACTTTGTAACCAGGTCATAAAACTTCCATAAAGTTTTTATTTCTAAAGTTATATAGTTTTAGTTCTCGCTTTCAGATCCGAGCCCTCTAACAGTACCTGCCTCTTGTCTGATTTGGGCCTTCTTTCTGTTTCCATTCGGTCTTTGCTTACTTATCTGCCTTGTTTTTGACTTGTACAACTTCTGTTCAGAATATCTTTGATTGCCTTTTCTGGGGTCTCCCAATTTCAGTCCTGTCCCGCCTCTTCCTGGATGTCAAAAAACATTGGAAATCCCTTTTTAATTGTCTACCATTTCCTTTTCCTATCATGTATCAGTAGCATTTTTAAGAACGTGTCATATCTATCCCTTTCCATGCCATCTTCTAGACAAAAGTTTAAAAGCCAGGTTTTCTTTATCTTTTTAAAAAGCCTGGTGAAATATGTGAAATGTCTGACATGCATGGGGCTTGAAACAACCCTTTTAAGTTTTAAAACAACAAACATTTAAATTCAGCTAGAGGAGAAGCTGGGATGGCTCAGTGAGTTAAGCACTCACTTTGCAGCGCCTGGGACCAAGGACCAAATCCCGGCTCTGGTCCGTGCGGAACCATATGCTGAACTGGCGAGTTCCCCCAGTTCAGTTCTGTCTCTGTCTCTGTATCTCTCTCTCTCTCTCTCTCTCTCTCTCTCTCTCTCTGTCAAAAAAATTAATAAAATAAATATACTTAAAAAAAAATTCAGCTAGAACTTAGTGTAAAAATTAAGAAAATTCCATTATATTAATTTGATAGCACTGGAGGAATAGTCAGTCCTTTATGTAAGCATAAGATTGAGAGGCTTTTGTCCAAATTCCCCACCCCGGTTATTTCAAACAGTGTCATGTCTGGATAATTGCCTTAGCAAATATGTAATATTTAGCAAAGCTCTACTTCAACATGAAGCATTTCTGATCACCTTTCTTCTATTTCTTCTTTTGTATCCATCATGCTCTCTGTAAACCTCTTATTTCTCCAACAAGATCACATTTTACTGCCACAGTGTAAACTCCTTAAAGCAGAAGCCTAGTAGTCTTTTGTAATACTGCACAGTGCTAGCTACACATATCAGAAGTCCAGGAAATGTTTGCTGAACCAATGATCGTATGATCATTCTTTATAGCATTCTCAGAGAAAGAGGTTCTTTCATCTCCCAATAAGCTAAAATCCTAAAAATTCCTGTGGACAGGAATTGTGCTCTCATCTGCCGTATAACTTGGACCCACTTTCTTCAGCATTGTCTAATTTTTCTTTCTCATAATCACAGTATCAGTGAAAAGTAATTATCCATTAATTGTCATTCTCTTGAACATTATCAGCGTTTTACTAAACCCAGTAGATGCTTTTGAGTTTCTAGTAAATGATAGTCCCTTCTTTGAGTTTGGGCTTTATCTATCTACCACAAATCTTTTGGAAAAGGAAGACTTTTTTTTTTTTTTGGTTATGAATCATCTTCCTGAACCATTATTAGCTCAGCATGAGTGGAATTCTTTGTTATTATTGTTGGAAAGAACTTTGGTGAAGAAATTTTAGAGGCAAAATTATTTGCTCTTCTATCAGGAAAAAGAATGTAATTACTTTTAGTACAAACAATTCACTTTTATTTTAAAGAAAATATAGAACATTCATTTTAGAACATTATTGCCTAGTGTATTTTTTGATAATCTAACATAACTATGATTCAGCATATGAAGAAAACCTTTATAGAATAGTTTGGTTGCCTGGCAACAGTTTTAAACAACAATTTCATTGTTTAGTACATTGTGATATAAGACTGACATGTCTATTCATTCTGTAGCTAATATAATGGATTATAGGAGCATTCAGAAAATAAAACCATTTCATTATCTGCATAACAGTTGTTTTCTCTGCTGTTGTATTAATAGAATCAGCCACCAAAATAACTAAAGTGCAGAAAACCTAAACTAATTAGCTTTGATAATCATTGGTTGTGAGGTTATAGCTAGAAAAGAACTAGTGAAAGAGTTGCCTGTTCTTTGTCAATGACAGTAAGGTATTCCCAGAGGCCCTGATCAGCCTTGCTTCAAATAAGCTGAGCAGGGAAACAGAAACTTCTACATAAAATGACATGATTGCCTGTTTAATAGTCAGACCACACACTGGGATAGTATGGGATTCCATAATTACTCTTGTTTCCACATAGATGGAATTTGAATGACTATTCTTACATTAGTGATAGTATTAAAGTACACAAAGGTGGCCTTCATTTTCCTCTATTAAATATTGCTGAGTTGCTGTTTTCTTAGAAAGCAAGTGCTGTGGTCCTTGTTTTATATCATTCCGTCTCTGCTGATATTGCTGACATTCCATCTGACATTACATGTTTTATACATCAACCCCTTCTGAATCAGTTCTATTTCTATATTGAATTGTGCTGCATTTGTTCTTGCCTTTAATTCATAGTATGTCTAGATTCTCTGTTGTTGTCACTGTTTGCTGCATTATCCATTAGTGTCATTAACATGTATCTTTTTGATGAGTTCTACTTTTTAGAAATTTAGAATAGTTCTAATTAATGCTCTTTTCCTCAAAATTCTACTTTCTGATGGCATACTGTGATACCCACTTTTTGTTTGTTAGCACATGCTTCTTACACTTGTTCTTTTTGCATCCTATAATCTTATTCTCTTCTAGGGTGAGCAGGATGATGACTTTGGCAAATTTTTTTTTTTTAATAATTTTTAAATGATTTCTTTTTAAGATTTATTTATTTTATTGTTTTTTGACAGAGAGAGAGATACAGAGACAGAGAGAGAGAGATACAGAGACAGAGAGAGAACTGAATTGGGGGAACTCCCCAGTTCAGCATATGGGTCTGCAAGGGCCGGGGCTGGGATTCTATCCTCGGCCCCCGGCGCTGCAAAGTGAGCGCTTAACCCACTGAGCCATTCCGGCTTCCCCTGCACATTTTTACTGTTACCTTAACTCCCTCTCATCTCCTCCCTCTACTTAGCATGTTGAAACCATCTAGGCATTTGTCTCCATTTTAACAGAATGAATCAACAATTATTTAGGCAAAATTGTCACTCATTTCTTCGCTCCTGCTGTTTCTTGTTCCCCAATTCTCCCCCCTTGTATGGATTCTCTTTTAACGTTATATAGACTTGAATCCTGTAGTAATTCTTTTAGATATATCATATTTAATAATACATCATTTAACTGATGTATACCAGAGGCATATAAGTTCATGAGGACATGAATTCTTGTGTATTTTGTCACTGCTTTGCCTAGGATAGTTCATGGCAAACACTACGTGCTAAATACATACTTTTGAAGGCATCAAATCAATTTTATTTCTTGGGATTCTCCCACTCAATTTTAAATATTACTATGGATATAATTATAAACTGCCTATCACATTTTCCTGTCTTCCGATACCAAGTGTTATACAGTAGTTACATGACTATGGCCTTGTTTACTACAAGCTGGGCCCCTGTTTCTCTCTTGTGGTTTCTTACCCAGGCTTCTTTACATGGTATCAGGAGTGTTCCTGGAAGACAAAAGTGGAAGCTGCCAGGCTGCTTGAGGCCTACATCTCCAGCACTTCTTGATATCACTTCTGCCACATTCTGCTCGTCAGTCACAAAGTTGGTCTAGAAACAAGGGATGGAGAAGTACAAATTATTGTGGCCATATTTTTCACACCAGACTTGGCTCTGAGAGCTTACTCTTAACCTTCAAACGTGTATTACTTTCCAATTTTTTAATTTATGTGCTCACATAGCTATTTCTTCTTAATAAATTGAACTTGAGAGTAAGAATTAGTTTATCTTTATCTGCAGCACATAGCACAGGATCTGGTACTTAGTAAGGGCTTAATGAAGGAAAATTGAACCAATGGTGGACTGATTGGTTAATATGTACATATTATACATATGAATGTATAGAGACATGTATGTAGACCCTGTTTTGTGTACTTTTAGGAACTAAATTCTATAATTATAAAATTAGTGAAATAGTTCTTTCAAAAAGTACAAAATAAAATATGTCTTTTGGTGGTCAAATAGTAAGGGTATTTGTGTATGACAAGCAGTAACGATTGAATATCATGTTCTCAGGACATAGAAACTCATCTGTGTAATAAAGACTCAGTACTATCTCCTTAGTCAGCTCTCAGAGCAAATACTCAAAAACTATTTCATCTCTTTTATCTACTATCATTGTTTTTTAATATGTTGGGCCACTTATTTTAAGTTATGTATTGTCTTGTGGCATGTATTTAATGTCAGATTAATAACATTTGTGTCAAAATAATATGTTTTAAAGATTTCTTTTGTTTGAGAGAAGGTGAGAGAGAGAGAGAGAAAAGGAGAGAGGGTCCAGAGCAGGCTCCATAGTTGAACATGGTTTCATTCCACACAGGTGGATATGGCAGGGGTGTGGGGTGGGGTGGGATGGGGTGGGGCAGGACTGAAGCAGGGGTCCTCCCACATAGTACTGAGCCATTCTGGCAGATACCATTTGTGTCGCAGTTCAGCATATGGGATTTGCATAATCTGGGGCCAGAAATCGAACTCCAGACCTCACAATAATGAGGCAATTGCTCAACTGCTGAGCTATCATGGCATACTTCAATACGATCTTTTTTTTTTTTTTTTTTTTTTAAGATTTTATTTATTTTTGACAGAGACAGAAAGGGGAGGGCCCAGAGCAGTTTCGATAGTTGCATTCTCAATAGTTGCATTTCATCAGTTTCCAACATGGTTTCGTTCCACACAGGTGGGCAGGGACCACACAGGGAGGAAACTGGGCCAGGGCCCTCCCACATGGGAAGCACACTCCAGTTCAGCATATGGATCCCAGTGGGCTGGGGCTGGAATTGGATCCTTGGTCGCTGAGCCAACCCGGCTTCCCTGAAATAAGTTCTTAATAAGGAAAGTGTATTTGCAATGTAGCCCCTAATTACTTTGCTTTAATAATACTTTGGATGATCTAAAAGGCCCAACTATTCCCTAATATCAGCTACGATTCAGTTGATGGCACTAAAATGACAATTTAGTATTTTATGGAATGTAAAAATCCTGTATCCTGTATCCTAGTTAAGTTCCTACATAGGTGATTATGATACATGCAGTTTCACCAGGACACTGTCTTATTCCCTTCAGCTTGCCTCCATTGCTGCACACTGTTGCTGAATGCTGTTTAGCATCTGTCACATTCTCCTCTGGTGTTTTGAAGATCACTGTAATAGCCAAATTCTGTAGAACCCTTTAAGCATGATAGGCTTCACATTTATATAAATTATTTTATTGTCCACCTTGAGTTGAGTCTTTCAGACACTTTTATGTAACTGTGGTCTGCAAGTTGATAAATGCAAATTTCATTAAGAGACCAAAAGGACACATGTATTTGCAAAGTTAATATTTGCTCAGACAAGTAATCATTTCTTCATGAATGCAAAATGCAGATTTTGTGTGTATTACATCAAAGAATCACAGAACAAATAACTAATCATAGCAGGTCATTTGGTGAATATTTCTTAAAACTTTTATCTTGTAAAACTACACGAAGAGAAAAATGGTTACGTATATGAAATCAAGTCTTAATATAATACAAAAATAAAGCCTTATCAAATATAATACAGAATTAAAATTGAACAAAGATAAAGCAAGCTCTCCTGACTATGTAAAGAAAATATAGGGAGACAGAAAAGAAATTGGATTTCAGATCTTTGTTTCAAGATAAAAATGAATTATTATAAAATAGACCTATATTCATAACTTACGCTCTCCTGTTTGGATTTTCTTCATGGAAAGCAATCATAAGACTGAAGGAAATTTTATTATAAAGTCACCTGGGATATCACTTTATAAACATAGAAAACAACATTAGAAATTGAAATGGGAATCATGAAAATTTTATTTTAAAAGAATATAAATGGGAGGCAAGGAAAGTGCTGTTGAGATAGATGAAAGAAAGTCATTACTTCTCTTGAATTGTTATAAATACCAAAAAGTGTTTTCCATGAACAGGACACTGGTGCTACAGTAAATATGATTAGGTATTTCCCCTCTGTACATAGGGGCTCAAAATGTTCTAAAGACACTTTCTGTGTTAGTATCCAGATGAAGCTGCTAGCCCACCTGCCTAAGACTCTATTAGGCATCACCAACCCATACACAAAAGTGCAAGTTGTCAGTTGGGAGAATTAAGGGCAGAGTATTAGGGGGATATAGTCCATGACTGACCCTCTCAGAAAGTGCAGAGTCAATAGCATCTGTTGAACAGAGAGGGTAGTTCATCCTGAAAAGACTTAACCAGCTACAGGTCATTTAGTATCTAAATGTGGGTATGTTCCACTGTAATTAGACTGTGTTTGTTCATTAGTAGCTGAACATTTTGCAGACTGTAAAACTTAAATGATCCTGAGGCTCATTATGGCACCTTGTACATCGCAGATTACACAGTTGCTCTGCTCGTTTATGTGCCTTTTATATTTTAATTCAGAGCCCATTGTGAGTATGTATATCACATCATGAAAGTATAAACCATGGCAAATGATCATGGAGGAATTGTTATGTGATTTTATGCAGAATAGAAAAAGTAATGCATAGTTTAGTCTTCTCAATATGTTCTATATTGTATAACCTAAGCACTGAGTCGGGGCTCTATTTCATTAAACTTAAATGGGGAAGGCATCAAGTCTCAGGAACAAAATGATAGTAATCCGTCTACTCAGGGATTGCAAATATGAACAATATTTCAAAGAAACCAAGAGTACTCAGCATTGTAGAATACTGACAGAACATGGACTTTGGACAAGACAGATTCCACAGAGTTCCTCTGTATGTATAATAGAAATATCTACACTTCAAATGGGAATTAGGAATAATTGGTAAAGCTACTGGTATCATGCCTGACACATACTAGGAACTTACCGATAATAAATAGTTATTGTTATTCTGATAGGGTTGGAAAGTGTGTTTTCTTGGTTATTGCCCATAGTTATTCAGTTGAGACAAGCTAGAGGACGACTGCATTGTGACAGTTTAGCTTTGGGGTGGCTGAGACTGTTATCTACATGGAGTGGCTCTTTTGTAGCTTACTCTCCTGGCTATTCCATTCATTATCTGCTGACACTCACTGTTGCACTGGAAATGTAGAAAACTCTTCACCAGGACCATCTAGCATCACTCTGTGGCTAGATTCATCCAACCAGTTAAAAGAAGACAATGCATTTAACCTTATATAGTACATAGAATGTTAGGGTTGGAAGGACCATATGCTGGCTCTGTAGGTAGATCAAAGATTCTTGGTTCCTCCAAATTACTGCAAGTGTTCCAAGTGTGCCCAAGCATCATTTGAGACAGAATATCTTGTATATGAGGACTGTCCAAAAAAAAAATATAGCCATTGTCAATGTAATAAGAATGGGTAAATAGCTGGATACTTTATGGACAGCCCTTGTATATCTACATGAGGTACTCTTCTACTGTTGTGATGAACAATCACATTTGTTTTGAAATATTATCCTTAGTAGCTTTTCATCATGATATTTTCTCTGTTGGCCATTATAAAACATACAACTTGCATCAGGGAGGAGTAAAAAAGAATCACAAAATTGTTTGACATGCTACAGGAGCCCACATATTCAGAAAGTCAAAAACTGGTAGTCTCGTTTTCAAGATCCAGGAAAATGATATGCAATGTAATCACATAGCTTGTTAAGGAAAACACTGGTGAGAACTCTGTTCTCCCAATCCCTAGACCAGAACTCCCAACAATGGAAATATTTGCATTATTGTTTTTGGAATAATCTAAAATGTATTTAATGTTTAGTATGTATGGAGTTGAATATTGACATAAAATAGATTACGTGAAAAACATTTAAAACAGTACCTGGTACATATAAAGCACTCAAGAAATGATGGCTGTTATCATGGTGGCTACTATCATGATAGCTATTCAGTAAGGATCAGTTTTGTCAGCTTTTTCTGTCTGTTGCCCAGAGTAACTTTCCGCATCCAAGTATAATATCTTGAGTTATATCATTTGTCACTCGGGCAAGTAAGCTTCTATTTTTCACTCCTTATACTCTCAGAATGAGAGTGAGTGGGTATTTTTTAAATCTCCCTTCCAAAAGTCTTTTAGGACTACAGGCTCTTTTCATCAGTACTGAGGCTAACTTTGGAGGCAAGTTTTTGCAGTACATTTTGCATCAACCCCAGATAGCAGTTGGCCTTCAATGTGCATGCTTAAGACAGAGCTCAGTTTTGTTGTTGAATTACCCATTGGCATTTGGTATATTTCTGTGAACTAAAGAAATTGAAACATATATTTTCCATCAATGTTTTTTAAAGATTTATTTTTATTGTTTTTTTGACAGAGAGAGAGAGAGAGAGAGACAGAGAGAATGGGGAGGGCCCAGAGCAGTCTCCATAGTTGACAGCATTAGTTTTCTATATAGTTTCACTCCATGGGTGGGCACGGGGCTGCGCAGGGCAGGAACTGGGCCTGGAGCCTCCCACATAGGCCCCAGCAAGAACTGAACTGGAGGGACACCCCATTTCAGCACATGGGTACGTCTGGGCTTGGCCGGGATACGATCCTCTGGCTCCGGGGCTGCAAAGTGAGCGCTTTAACCCACTGAGCCATCCCAGCTTCCCCCATCAATGTTTTTTAATTTGTCCTCTCCCCCTGCCCTTTCCACTAGACCAGACTCTTTATTTATTAAGAGATTTAACATTAGATCAATATTTATTTAAAATTTGTACCCAGAGGTTGTCTATAGAGATTTGCTATCCCATTTCACAATGTGGCCCACAGGTGATAGCAGAAAACAGGGACTGAGAGATTTATATCTGACTAGGCAAATAGAGTATTCATTTCATAAAACTATAAAGCATCCAAACTAATCACAGTAGTAAAATACAAAGAAATTTCCCCTGAGGTTTTTCAGGTAAATTTAGGATGGAAGCGATTGTTATCACTGTGTATTGGTTCTGAGTTTTTTTTTTTCAATATCCGTATTTAGGATGAGTTTCTTTTCTTTAGCTAACTATCTAGAAATTTGATTTCCAAACTAAATAAAGGAGTGTGGAGTTGGTGCTCCACACTATGTCCAACTAGAATTCTCTAATAGGGCAGTTGCCCAAGGAAAGGAGACAAGAGAGCCAAAAGAAGCAAGCACTTCTATATGTACAAAACATGTCCATTTTAAGTAAAGGCAGATGACTTACAGTAGGTTACATAAATGGTTATTATTCCATCAGCTATTTCAGACATGGACTTGGTTGTTTCATGTCCCAGCTATCAGGCAGCAACCTCATTAGAGGTTATCACCAAAGGCCTATTTCTCCATGGAATGTAACCAAGTGAAGCATGACTCCACTATAAGTGCATTCGGGGTTTGAGAAGTCCAACATTCATGTGTGATCTTACTTGATAATTGAGAAGAAAGTAACCTGGTTTAGAATAAATACACTAGAGCTAGCCCAGACAAATATTTTACAAGTTATATCTGCATCGTTACCACTGCCCAATATCCTATCACACTTTTACATATTTACCCAGTGCCCAAATTGACTTTAAGAGCCCACTGTGTGCCCTACTCAGACCTGCCCTCCTCAGCCCTGTAGTATTCAGTTTTCCCTCACTTTCAGAGCATATCTGATCTATCATCTCATTCCCTTAAGACTTTGTATGATGTCTACTCAATTATCTGTTCAAATGTGAGTAAATTGTAATATATGCCCCCTTCCCTACAGGTAACATATTTGCATTTTAGCAGTGGCTTTAAGTAAATAAAGACACACATACTGAGGATCCTAAGTGTCCCCGCAGGTATCAGGAGAGAGATTTCAGAATTGTGAGCCCTTTGGCTCTCACCGTATATACTCCTAGGGCATTTGGATCAGTCTTAAAGAGAACATAAATTATCCTCTCACCCTCACTCCACACCTGGTCCACTACTACATCCACAGAAGCAGCGCTTTTGTTTCCCACTTCCCAGAATCTGTGACACTAAGCAGTTTTTCAAAGGAAGAGAAAAAACAGTTTAATAATAGGACAAATTTCCAGTTTTGCTGCTGAGGCTTCCTTTGGAACCCATTCTTTCAGAAATAAGTGTCCCATTAATAAAAGGCACAGATTGGTCCTCATTGCCTCTCCTCCCTTGTATCCTTCTTCATCACATTTCAGACCACTCCCTTGGTCTGAAATGTGATGAAGAGAAGGTTACAAGGGAGGAGAGGCAATGAGGACCAATGTGACAAATGGAAAACTTTGTATGAACAGAGGTGCACTTGAAAATGAGAAATGTAAGGAGAGTTTTATATTTAGATGTATTTTATTTAAAGGAAAAGCAAGGTAGATTCTGAAGTGAAAAATAAACAACATGTGATTTGCAGAAAAATATGATTGGTTCTCTTTTTTGGCTAATCTCTGATCCCACCACTGGTAGCTAAATAGTGGCTTTGGTATTGGCCAGTATAAAACAATCCCCAATGTGCCAGCTGTTGCCAAAGATACCTCACCTTGCCCAACTTCAGTCTCCTGGTTCTTCCTATCATGGAGTTTCTGTCAACGTGTACACAATTTTGCAACTGTAAACAGGCAATCCCATTTTCCTTCCATTGCAACATTCACGTATATTGTTTTAAAGCAGTTGGTGCCATTTGGCCTCTGCAGAAAACAGATTTCTCATATGCTTATACATAACGGACTTCTTTCTGGGTGGGTGGGTGGTTTTTCTTTTTGGAGGAGGGAGGGAGATCAGAGTGCCACTTCCTTTCTTAAAGGTAATCAATTTTAGTTATTCTATTGTTTAAAATTCAAAAGTTGTAGCCATTGGCCATGGATTAAGTGGCGCATGGTTTGATTACATTCTGAAAGAGAATCACTAGATGTATTGAGAGGTATTGTAGCATCTGGCTAAAATCGCAGACTATGGAGTTGGGCTGGTGATGTCCAATTTCTGCTTCCCCCACTTATTGACTGTATAACTCTGGGCAAGTCCCTTAACTCTGAGCTTCAGTTTCATCATTTATAAAAATGAAGATTATAAATATAGTAATTAGCGTAAAATGACTTAATTATGGTAAGTGCTTAGAATAGTGCCTGACATGTAGAAAATGCTATATAAATTGTTGCTAGGAGAACAAATTGAATGACTTTTATGTTCATATAAAGGGAAAACTGTCAAATGATTTATTCTAATTAGTATGGGGTAAAAGGGAGTGATTCTTCAATACCAGGTTTCTGTGGCTGAATGTGATACATGTGCGGTTTTGTATCTGTGTGACTAACCTTTGCAGAGCTCTCACTGTTTTCCTATTACTGTGCTAAGCAATTTGCATATTTAATTTAACTCTTCCAACAACTTTGAGGTAGATACTATTATCATTTTACAGATGAGAAAACTGAGGTTAAGAGTAAGCAAGTACCTAAAGGTCTAATAGGTAGTAAATGAAGTAATGCTTCAAAGTTGTTGCCTTTAATCACTATTCTGTAATGCTCCCAAAATATGCTTGAACTCTCAAAATGCAGATATGTTGTACAGTAATAAAGTATAATTTTGCTCTTTTTATCAGAACTTAGTTAAGCAAATGAAATCAACTTCATTCATCCCACATTCCCTGGATTGTTGGCTGTATGCTGTGCTTTAATCAGAACAAGGAAACCTCAGGGCCTTAAAGAGGTTTTCTCCTCCGAAATATTGATACTGGTAGTTATTTGTGGCTCAGTATTATCCAGACTCAGTGGGGGTATAGTTTTTTGTACCAAAAGAAGAAAAAAGAAAATAAAAAAAGCAAATGTTTCTCTAACTCCCGTATAAGGGATGACTGTGTGGAAGCACAGCGGCAAGTAGTACATACACACTGTTTGAAGTAAAGAGGCCGTTAAAGGGGAGCCCCGGCCCCACCTCTGGTTGTTCCTGGTCTACTGTCAGATTCACTCTGAGAGGCGGCATTGCCACAGAGCAAGCTGCCCACTGTTGTGCTTTCCAGATAGCAAAGAAAATGTACTCATCTCCATTGCCTGTTGGCGTCAGATTTCCTGTAACTGCTTTCTGTTCTCATTTGATCTTTAATTAGTCTGTCTCGTATTATATATGACTTGTAAGACACTTCTGGTACTCACTCAGAAGTCTGACTTTGAATCTTCAAATAAGATTATTCAGCAGACATAAGTGGGGCATTTCCATATCCTGTTGGCAGGAGGCAGCATTTGCTGTTGTGTTCCTCTGCATGTAGTGAGACACAGCTGTCTCTGATCCTCCTGGAAAGGAACACGCCAGCCTATTATGAGATTTCTCATCTCTGAATTTCTGCAAGATTCTCAGTCCCTAACACACTGGCTCAGACTGGCTTCTTTTCTAGCCGTTTCATGTGTGAGGAGGCAGGGAGCACCAGTGTGTCTCCTAGAGAATTGGACTCAGGGTTGAATACCAGTGAGCTTACGAAAAAAAGAAAAGGAGAGAAAAAAAGGGGAAAAGGTGTTATCTCTGCCTTACTTCCCAAATTAGATTGTCAGCTCCTCAGCCCCGAAATCTGTTTGGTTTTTTTTATCTGCTTTAATACTTATTAGAATATTAGGCAAACAGGGAGTATGCAGGGTATGCTTATTGCCTGAATGCCTAAGTTTTATTTTAATTAATAGATTGCGCCATTTCCATTCACATTAATTTAATGAAAGCCCCAAAGGAATTAAAATCTGTAAATGTTATCAAAACATTATTTACGATACATTGAATTGAAGGTACCTACCTCTAAACTTTTAGATTGGTGACTCAGAACTATACTCCTCTAAGAAGACAAGCCTCTATGCTGGTGGCTAAGTGAAGATAGTTATGACAATAGAAGTATACCGGTATGT
Organism: Craseonycteris thonglongyai; assembly: GCA_004027555.1. Taxonomy (NCBI): domain Eukaryota; kingdom Metazoa; phylum Chordata; class Mammalia; order Chiroptera; family Craseonycteridae; genus Craseonycteris; species Craseonycteris thonglongyai. The sequence goes on from PVKE010032089.1 coordinate 14,539, forward strand.
GTTTGTTAAGCATAGGTGTGATCTGAGGAAAGTACTAAAACTGATATCCTGTAAATGATTAAAATGCTACAGTAAATAAAAGCTCATTCTGACGAAGAGTAACTATGTTTGGCCTCAAGGAGGAGTCAGCAGCCCACTGACTCGCACTGGGAGATGTGCACTGTGGTGCCATTGTATCTCTGTCAAAAATCAGTTGACCATATATTTGTGGATCTATTTCTGGACCCTTTATTCTGTATCAAGCTATATCTTTTTGCCTTTACTGAACTGTATTGATAAAAATAGTTTTATTAGTATGAGTTAAATCATGTTACGTAAGTCCTTCTACCTTGTACTCCTTAAAATTATTTTGATTATTCCAGAACTTTAGCTCTTTCACATTCATGTTAGAATCAGCTTGTTTAATTTTATAAAAACATCTGCTAAAATAATAATTGGGAGTGCATTAAATCTGTAAATTATTTTGGGAAGAATGGCCATCTTAGCATTGAGTCTTCCACGACATGATTATGGAATCTTTCCATTTACCGTTTTTTTCTCAGTCAAGTTTTACAGATTTAAGTATAAAGGACTTGGTTGTCTTTTGCGAGGTTTGTTTTTAGCTATTGGTTTTATTGGCATTACTGTAAACGGAACTTATTATTATTTTCTAATTGTTTGCTGCTAGCATACAGAATACATTTTTCTACCGTAATCTATCTTGCAAATTTACTAAACTTATTTGTTAGTTCTAGTTCTTGCTATGTAAGTCCTCTATGATTTTCTATGTAAAAAACAAAAAAAATCTTACCATTTGCAAATAGTGCAAAAAGAGGTAGTTTTACATCCTTTCTGATATTTGTGCCTGTTTTTATTTTGTTTTTCATGTTTATTTCAAAGACTAGGACCTACAAAACAGAGGTCCTTTTAAATCGAAGTAGTGAACGCTATTTTGTCTTCACCTTTAACTATGGTGTCAGGGTTACAAAGTTCTCTTAATATTTCTAGATATCTGAGCATTTTATTGTTAATAGATATTGAATGTTTTCAAGTACTTTTTCTGCATCAATTGAAATGATCATATGGTTCTTCTGCATTAATTGGAATGATCACATGGTTTTTCTCTTATATTGTTAATCTAGTAAATTACATTGATTAATTTTCAAGTGTTAAACCAACTTTGCATTACTAAAATAAACCATACTTAGTCATGATAGCATTGGATTGGATTTGTTCATATTTTGTTTAAAAATATTTGGCTGTTTTCAAGGGAGTATTTTTCTGTAATTTCTTTGGTAATGTCTTTTTCAAGTTTTATATTAGCATTCTACTAGCCTCATAAAATAATTTAGGTGGTTACTCTTTGTTTTTTGAAAACATTTCCATAATGTTATTTCTTCCATGAATGTTTGATAGAACTTATTAATAAAAGCAGTGGGGTTTGCTCTTTGGGAAAAAATTTTTTTTTTAATTTATTTTTCTTTTTTGACAGAGATAGAGAGATATAGAGACAGAGAGAGAGAACTAAACTGGGTGAGCTCCCAGTTCAGCATATGGTTCCGCACAGGCCGGGGCCGGGATTCGGTCCCCAGTGCTGCAAAGTGAGCGCTTAACCCACTGAGCCATCCCGGCTTCCCCATGGGAAAATTTTTTAATAACATTTATTTTCATTTGTAGATACAGAGCCATTTAGATTTTCTCATGTCAATTTTGTTTTATTTTTCAAGAAATATATATTCATACCTATCCTGTGAAGATTTGGGTATAGAGTCTTATTCTTTTATTGTAGAATTAGCAGTAATAGACCCTTTTCATTCTTGATTCTTTTAAATATTTGCTTTTTTTACTATCTGATGTTTGAATATTTGTTAGAATTCCATTTTATCTCTTGATTTTATTTTATTTTTTGGCTATCTCTTTTCATCATTTGTTTTTAGTGGTTGCTCTATAAATTGCAATATGTATTCCTAATCTTCCACAGACTATTTAAATATTGTTCTGCCTTGTATAAAATGTAGAAAACTTGTAACAGTGTAGGTAGGTCCCTTTGCCCACACACAACTTTTACATGGTAGTTGGCATGTGTATAACATTTACAGACATTGAAAACCTTGACCATGTAATACGGTAATATTTATTTACTTTTTATATTCAGTCATATTTTAAGTTCTTAAGAGGAGAAAATAGTATTTTATATTTACCCCAAATATTCATCATTCCAGTGAGATTTTCTTCAGTTATAATGTATCATTTTCCTCCAGCCTGAAATACTACTAGCATTTCTGGTGGGCTAGGTATGTTGTCAATGAATGTTCTTAGTATTCCTTTACCTGACAAAGTCTTTGTTCTGATTCTATTCCTGTAAGACATTTTACTGGATATAGAATTGTGAGTTGACAAAGACATCTGCTAGAATTTTGATTGAGAGTACATTAAATCTACAAATAAATTTGGGAAAAATTTTTATCTTAACAAATGAAAGATGTTATTTTCTTATCTTATGCCCCCATCATTTCTCTTGAGAAATCTGTGATTATTAGAATCATTCTTTGGATATGAGTCATTTTTAATATGCTTTTAAGACTGTTTCTTTTCCTTGGATTTCAGCAGCTTTATTATCATATGTGTAGGTGTTTTTTTCTGATTTTTATCTTGTTTGGAGTTCATAAAGATTCTTGAATGTGCAGATTTATTTCTTCCAACTAAATTTGGAGAATTTCTGATCATTTATTTAAACAGATTGTCTGCCTTTGTCTCTTGTTCCTCTAATTCTGGGACTCCAATAACTTGTATTTTTTATATTTTCATATTCTATGGATCCCTGAGGTTGTTTTCGTATTTTTTTATTTTCCTTTCTTTGTGTTCTTCAGCTTGGATATTTTATATGGTTCATTTTAAGTTTACTGAGTCTTTCCCTTTGTCAACACCAATATGCTATTGAGTCTATAAGGTGATTTTTTTAATTTCAGGTATTTTTTAAGTATTATAATGTCACATTTCTTTTTGTTTTTCATTTGTTTCTATTTCTTTACTGGGAATGTCCACTTTTCCATTTATTTCAAATGTGTTTTCTTTTATTTCAAGGAGTATACCGGTAGTTATATATAGTAGCTTTTTTACATCTGGCTATCATAGTGTTGGCATTTGTTGAGTGCTTTTTCTCTCTTTAAGAATTGATCACATTTTCTTTTTTTTTGTTCTTTAGCAAATTTTGAATTGTGTCCTTGACATTGTAAAAGTTATATTGTTTAGGCTTTAAGTCCCTGTTAAATTCCTTTAGAGATTGTTGCTTTTGTTTTATCAGGCAATCAACTCATTCATGTTCCACCACAAATTCTACCTCACAATGACAAATTCATCACAGTTAACTTCTCAAGGCTTGTGTTTATTTGGGTTTATTCTGGTGTCATTCAGGGTTACTGTGGTTTAAATAGGAGTTCAGTGCTATAAGTGAGTGGGTTTGGGGCTGCCCCCCACATGTGCAACTTGGGCTTCAGCTGATGTTCAAACACAGACCCAGGTGATCCTCTTCTCCAGCATTTCTCCCACTCTGTAGCTCACAAAGATTTCTTTTCCTGGTTTCTGTTGGAGTTTTCAGACACTGATGCTGCCTCCTTTACACTTCTCTGTAACTAAAACCAACGTTCAGGGAAGAACTACAAAACAGGAAAACTCATTTCATGCAATTGCCTTTGCAAGTTATTATTGTTTTCCAGAATCCACCTGTTTCTTTCCTTTGAGGATTCTATAGGGAGTTATTTTCGGTATTTATATAATGATATTATAGGTATCAGGAAGCATGAATTATAGGCTTAAATTGCCATGCTAGAATGACAATCTCAGTCTGGATCCAGAACTTAACCAGTATACTATATTGTTTGTCCTTTAAAATTTTTTTAAGTTGTTTTGTTAAATCTAAGTAAAATATACCCAGAAAGTCTCAACATTTCCCACAGCAAATTACTTTTATTTATTTACTAACAATAGATTTAATGTTTAATAACTCTTTTAGGAAAGTACAAACAGTGTTTTTCTCTCCCATCTAGAAGATGAGTAAAAGGAAGGGGAGATTCTAACTCCAAAAAGTAACATATAATTTAATTATTGATCAAATATCCTTCTGGATCTTGATTTGGTCACATTGATGAAATACAACAA
>PVKE010032090.1:0-18675 GCA_004027555.1 Craseonycteris thonglongyai
GGTAGTCTTATACAGCGAATATAGGCCTAAACCTATGTTTTAACTGTAAAATTAGGGGGTTGTCTTATACACCCGGTTGTCTTATACACCGGAAAATACGGTACATTCTTTATTCTGTCTTGAAATCCATGAACTCTACATGAATTTTTAAAAATTTGCTTTCATTCAGATTCTTCTTTGGAATGCAGTTTCTTTAGCTTTTTGCAGATACTTGCTATGTTTAACTCAAGATTATAATATCATACTGAATAGTTTCTTTGCCCTGAAAATTCTGTGCTTCAACTATTCATTTTTATTTTCTCTGAATCTGAAGAAACCACCGATCTGTTTAATGTCTTGAATTTTTTTTTTTCAGAAATGTGTCTAATTGAAATCATATATAATATTATGGCAGCCTTTTTCAGACTGCCTTTTTTCACCTAGCGATGTACATTTAAGTTTCATACGTCTATGTTTAAGGTTTGACTTATTTATCTTTATCACTGAATAATATCTTACTGTACAGTTATACTGCAATTTATTATCTATTAACATATTAAGGGATATCTTGATTACTTCCCTCAAATTGTGCTATTGGTACTGTATTTAAAAACTCATCCCTAAACAGAGTGTTTATGTAACCATTTTTACAATTTGAGTATGATAATTGTTCTACATCCCTGCCAATATTTGGTACAGAAAATCATTTTACGTTTTTACCATACTAGCAGATTCTTAAGGATATGTTATTGTAATTTTATTTTGCACTATCCTAAAAACTTATCCTGTGGAATGGTTTTTCATGTGATGATTTGCCATTCATATGTCTTCTTTGATAAAGTATTCAAAAAATGTTCCCTTTTAAGTGGGGTTTTATAACTTTTTATTGAGTTGTAAGACATATATATTAGATCGAAGACTTATATCACATATATATTTTGCAAATATTCTCTACCATTCTGTGAGCATTCTATACTCAATGCAATTTTTTTGTCTTTAAATGAAGAAGATATCTTACTTTATTTTATATAAACAAAAGTCAGGATGATTTATTACCAGCAGATAAGAATTAGGAGCAAACAATTTAAAATTCTCACATAATAATTGAAGACATATCTAAGATTAGATGAAGGTAGATTTTGAATAATAGTGCACATATCTCAAATATCTTTGCAATGTAACTTTAAAAATGTATTAATTTCTTCCAATTCTTTCAGTGGATTAGCCTGCTGTAACTACTACATCCTCTGAGGAAGTGGATATACAAACTTAGTTTTTATATAATGGCATAACAATGACACTGAAAATGTTATAATTAAACATTACAAACTTAGTGCAATATATACACTTTACAAATCATGTTTACTACACTAGTATGGCTTTATATAGCAACAAAAATTCTTATTTTAAAAGAGGTAAGTTCAACAATATGCTATTAGCATGACAGGAATTAAAACAATCATTCATGGGGAAGCCGGGATGGCTCAGCAGGTTAAGCGCTTACTTTGCAGCCCCGGAGACTGAGGATTGAATCCTGGCCCTGGCCCGTGTGGACCCATATGCTGAACTGGGGAGTGCCCCCAGTTCAGTTCTCACTGGGGTGAAGACCCCGGCCCAGTTCCTGCGCTGTGCAGCCCCACTCCTACCTGTGGAATGAAACTATGTGGAAAAACAAATGATGTGCAACCATGGAGAATGCTCTGGGCCCTCCCCCTTCTCTCTATCTCTGTATCTCTCTCTCTGTCAAAAACAATAAAAATAAATCTTTAATAAAAAACAATCATTCAGAAACAAATGATGCAAGTATTATAATTATACTGTTAAAATTGTTAGGTTTATTTAAATTCTTTTTTCTGGAATAAAATTTGTAAATATGACTTAAGACTTAGAAATATTTTACCTAATCAACAACAAAATTACTACATACAGGAATTTACATTGAAACAGAACAAGAGTAAACATAGGAAGAACAAACCAAATTTACATTTTTATTGTTTTAGTTTATTTTGTAAAATGAAAATACAGAATCTGTGACCAGTAATCATGATATATTAATAGAGTAGGATATTAAGTAGACAAAATATTTAATGTAGTTTCAAAAGACAGTTTCATCACTTTCACATGTAGATATTTTTAAAAAAATGTAAGTTAAAATATAACTATTATGTGCCTGTGTATAGTAAGAATTTCAGTGTAAGATAAATTAAAAAGTATGTAAAAATTCATATTAGCTACAGCACTAGCAAAAACACATTCTACAACTTATTAGGAAATCATCAAAAAAGTCTTGTGGAGTCATATCTTATTTTGCTAAACTTTGGTTCATGCTCTAGTTACTCAGATGGGTTTGAAAAATAACCTAAATTATTTTAAATACTAATTATGATAATTTTCTCTACATTAGTATTTCATGTGTAGATTCCCAATTAGGAGTTAAATAGCATACAGCTTTTATTATATTTCTAATTCTTGTCTCACAATCAAAAAATGGTCTTTGAACTTGTTTTCAAGTACATTTAAAATGACATTCATAATGCTTCAAAGTTAGGTACACTGGATTGAGAAATTATGAAATAATACAAATTTAAAGACTCTGTGTAAATAACTGCTTGGTAATTCTAAGTGTAACAATATATGGAAAGTGAGGCAAATATACCCAAACCTAGACCCCATTTGTTAGGGTAATTTCATCCTATGGGGTTGAGACTTATAAAAGAACTAATATAGTTGGGTAAGAGAATATTGTAGTTGTCCATGAAATTTGATATTAGTATAGATGTAGTGACACATGAATGGAATTTTTGATATTTCTTGTAATGGAGAAACTTTCACAGAAATCACTACCGGTATATTTAATGAAATAATATTGCTCTTTGAGTTTTAATAATGTTATATCCCTATTCATTACATATCATGACAGATTGGGTCAAATAATAGAGGTGGCAATAAATATTTTTCTCTGGATTTTTTGAGAGTCTGAGATTGTTGAAGTGTTATAAACAAAGTCTTTGAATAGAATATTTTCCCCTAAAATTCCAGGGACATAGTACAGAACTCATACTCTTATGAGTATCTTAACCACATCAGCAAGTTTCCTTTGAAACTATTCCCTGTCAAAGTCAATGTTTTTGTTAAAAAAAAATAAAATAAAATAAATAATAATGTTTAACTTCATGTACAATTTTTATGTCAGTTGTTCTCTAATATATTTACAGAATGTCAAAATACTTTCAAAAGTAGCTCATGCTCTGTGAGACTTAACTATAATAATTTTCCTTAAGCCCTTTTAGCAGTTATACTCTTTAAAACTTTTGAGTATATTCATAGTTCTGTTCTCAGTAAAATTGAGTATTTTGAGTTGATTGAATATCCAGAGGAACCAATTAAAGGTAGGATATTAATATTAACAGAAAAGTTTCATAAATGATAGAATTATTTATTCCTTATTTTCATAATGCAAGATAGATTATTTTCCCTCTAGAGCTAAAAAGCTTTCTTTTTTATTTATTTATTAAAGTATGTCCTTTAAAAAAAATAAAGATGGAATAACTTTACATACAATCATCCTATTTGGAAGTAGAAGAAAATGAACCCCGTATAAAGTCATATTTAATCTATCCATCTCTTAGAATCATTCATGGAAGTGCTGCCAATGGAAATTCAAAGCATTGTGCACTGGGGCCAAGTTCCACTTCAGGAAACATCTCCTAAATATGCATTTGGGATTACATTTTGTGGAAGAAATTATATAAGTGAGGTTACTCTACCTACATTTCCTATCTAGGTTTCCTATTTGAAAAATATTACATTTATTGGTTTTTAAATGATAGAAGAGTAAATAGCATGAATTGAAATATATATTTATATGGCTTTAAAAAATTAGTTTTTATACTTGGATACTTCTCATTCAATATCTAAATATTTATAAAAATGAGGTAAGTAATACTAGGAAGGTGGAAACAAAAATTCTCATTTCAATAGAGCTAAGTCTAACAGTATACTATATAAAATAATAAAAAATAAAATAAGCATTAGTTCAAGAATGAATAGAATACAGGTAAAATATACTGCAAAAATGACAAGGTGATGCAAATTTTTTATTGAATAAAATTTGTAAGTATGAATGAAGACTCTTAAATGTACTATTACCATATGACCCAGAAATCATGGTAATTGATATTTACCCAAAGAAACAGGAAACTCATGACCACCCAAAACCTACACATAGATGTTTATAGCAGCATAATTGCCAGAACTTGGAAACAACCAAAATGTCACTCAGTAGATGGGTTAATAAACTGTTGTACATCCAGACAATATAATATTCTTTAGCATTAAAAAGTAATGAAATACAAGCCATTAAAACACATGGAGGAACCTTATATTCATATTACTAAGTGAAAGAGCCAATCTGAAAAGGTTACACATCCTGTAGATCCCAATTATATGACATTCTGGAAAAGACAAAACTATATAGACACTGGAAGAAGATCTGTGGTTCCAGAATTTGGGAGTAGGAGAGAGATGAATAGGCAGAGCACAGAGCATTTTTAGGACAATGGAAATACTGTACTCCGTATAACACTACAATGATGGATATAGTGTCATCATATATTGGTTCAGATCCATAGAACGTACAAAACCAAGTATGAACCCTAATATAAACAGTGGGCTTTGGGTGATTATTATGTATCGACGTAGGTTCATCAGTTATAACAAATGTCCTACCTCTGGTGAGTGATGTTTATAATGGGGGAGGCTTTGCATGTGTGGCACAGGTGATATATAAGAAATTCTGCACCTTCCCTTGTGGTAAACCTAGAACTGCTTTAAGAAATTAAAGGGATGCTGTGATAGCTCAGCACTTGAGTATTTGATTTCCAATTACAAGGTCCAGGGTTCGATTCCCTCCCTGTGCCAACCCATGCAACCCTATATGCTGAACTGTGGCACAACTGGTAATGATCGGGATGACTCAACTGTGAAGGTTCTCACTTCCTATGCAGGAGGCCCCCAACTTGGTTCTTGCCCTTTGCAGCCCCACATCCATCTGTGAAGAATGAAACCGTGGCACAAGTAATAATGTACAACTATAGAGACTACTCTGGCCCCTTCCTCCTTGTCTCTCTCCTCTCTTTTCTCAAGCAATAAAATAAATCTTAAAAAAATTAAGCCTCTAAAAAGATGAATCTCACATAAATAAGATTTATTATAGGAAGTACAAGAATTGGGAAGAAAATAAAATAGAGAAAAAGACAAAATACATTATGATGGAATTGTATAAAATATGTTTGAGTTATTAAAAACAACCTTATTATAAATATTAATATTTCCAATGTGGTTAAACATTTTCTTTTTAGGAAAAAAGCTGAAGTTTATTTAAGTTTCTTAGTGGAAACATGTTTTTATTTGATAATTATAAACATGTAGCTTGTAAGAAATAAACAAATGTGATCATTACAGGCCATAACAAAATAAAACAATGGTAAACTTGCTGCCATTATCAGTTGAAGAAGGAACATTTAAATATTTTTAAATTGCCAGTTAATTGCATCAGAACTACATCTTACTTTTTGATAACTTATTTAAGGAATAGCTAAATCATTAACACATGGCTTTCATATATTTTCAGGAGGAAAATAATTCATCACCTTCCTAAAAGAAAGCATAGTGTGTCAGATGCAAATTTGGCTTATCCGTAATTAGGCAACATGATGACATAGGGTGGTTATGCTTATTTTTAGAACTACAGCTTAAAAAAAAAAAACCGGCTTAACATACAGATTTCACTTAATGCTAATTTTGTTCCCTTTTAATTATGTAATGATATATATTTGCATCCCGTTTAATTCTTCTGAATCATCAATTAAGATGTAGGTAATTTCTTGAAAAAGTTTTCATAAGCGTTGTATTACAAAAGTAATAAAGTTTAGAATTTTCAGCTCTCTGAGTGGCCCAAGAAGTTGTTGGTTTCAGTTATGCTTTGATTTGTAAGAATTTTCTTACCATCCTTGAAAGTTGTGGGGACTTCTAAACTCTTCAAATGTCAGAACTGAAATCAGAAGTTTCTTGCCTACAATTAATTATAAGCCAACTCAGGCTCCAGTGAGCATATTAAACATCTCTTCAACTTTTCTTGTCAATGAATGTATGTATCACTTCCAGATATTATATAAGTTATTGATAGTTTTCATGGTTAAACTACCAAATATTATAGCAGCTCCCAAATTACATTTTATTATTATATTCCTCAATGTCACCTCTTTTTTTTACTATATAATTCAAATATAATTTTAGAATTACATATTCTAAATATAGAAATTCTTCTAGAATATTATTTATGATTGGCAACATTCAAAGCAAACCAAATGTGATGCTGAAAGAATATAAAAAAGGATGCATTGTTAAAGAATAAACTTTGAAATGGTCTTTATGAGAATCTCAATTCTAGTCCTTCCACATTAATTAACCAAATGACATTGATAAGAAGAGTTAATATTCTACATACTCTGTTTCTTTGACTTTTTTATAGGAATAGGCTGAATTATCTGACTTGTCAGTTAAGTCAAATTCCAACAGATATCTTTTAGCTTTTAGAAAATGAGGTTGCCATTTGGAATAATCTTTTACTCCAGTGTTTATTCCATTTTTAAAAAGCTTTGCATTAAATGTTTACTTAAGTTTTACAAAGGTTTGTTCAGTGATATACTAAACTATTTCTCATTTAAGTTGTGTACCCTTAGATTGACTTTATTTCTTCAATTCCATTGTAAAAGAAAGTCTCAAAACAATGCTATTTTATAATTTAACTACCTAAAATTTTATTCATAGGATTTCTTTCCCTGAAGATGTAGTAATTCTTTCTTACCTTTAACACTGCCCCTGACTTACCTAATTAAAATCTTAATAAAAAAATCCAAAAGGTAAGAAACTTCCTTGTGGATATATGTATCTAGATATAAACATCTAGAACAATTACTAGGGGTAAGGTCTTTTTAAATCAGTTTGTAATGAAATAAGTCTTTCTTTAATCCAGCAATTTTAAAACACTTTGTTCTGAAGAACCAACCTTAAAATTTTTGAGGTCAACAAAATTATTTTTCCATAATTTATATCTATCAGTATATGTCACAGTAGAAATTAAAATGACAAAAAAAATAAATTACTGTATTTTTACATGTATAAGACAATACTTATGTCTAAAATTGTTAGACCAAAAATTAGGGGTCATCTTATACATGGGAATCACCTGAGTATTGTTATTTTAATGTTGGGTTAGAGAAGTAAGGGTTATTTTATAGAAGGGTGGGTCTTATACATAGAAAAAATACAGTATGTTTAATTTAAAATAACAATAAAAATTCATTATGTTAACATAATATAACATAATTTTATGAAAGTAACTATATTTTCCAAAGCAAAATAAAGGAAAATATAATATTGTTTTACATTTTTTACAAATCCTTTTATAGTCTCACTTAAAGGAAAGGTCTGGATTCTCACACTGGCTTTTGCATTCTGTTGTAATATCACGTATCTATATTGCCTCTGAAATGGTTCGTTGCACATTCGTGACAACAAAAAAAGTAGAAAAGATGCAATACAAGTGTAGATGACATTTCTATTGATTCTTGCCACTAAAACCAGACAAGAAAAGAAGGGAGGAAGAAAGGGAAGAAGGGAAGAAGGAAGGAAGGAAGGAAGGAAGGAAGGAAGGAAGGAAGGAAGGAGGGAAGGAGGGAAGGAGGGAGAGAGGGAGGGAGGAGGGAAGGAAGGAAGGAAGGAAGGAAGTAAAGGAAGAGAGGGAAAGGAAGGAAGGAAGGGAAAGAAGGAAGATAAGGAAAAGAAGGACAGGAAAGAAAAGACCAAAGCCCAAAATTACTTGTGGGTTATTATTTAATTCCTATAAAATAAAAATTGATAATCTGTAATACCTTATGAGCTAAAATAACTCTACTATTATGAAACTTATTTAATTATCTGATTTTATTTGGCAATTTTTTCATAACATAGTGTGAGATTTTAGCACAACACTGAGTTAGATGACTTAGTTTAGTCTTTCTACCTGGAAATTTTATTTGAAGAAATATGTACACGAGAGACAATATTTTGCCAATAGTATTACTTACTATTTAATACAATGATTTCGGCTCTGAAAATTCTTATGTTTGTTATGTTTCTACTAGAAATATAGTAGAAGCATAGGAAAGTAACACAGGAAAGAAGAAGAATGGCAGGAAAAAAACACTTAAGTCCATCCACTTATGTTAAATAAATCTTATAGGTATATATGGATAGCTATAACATTAGCTATGGCTCCCCTCATTGTCATTATTTCACAATAATACCAACAACTCATTCCCTTGGTAGAATGTTCTCATACTGCTTTCTGATAATTTTACTTTCCAAGTTGTACCTGATGTTGGGTTGAGAAGATTTTAAGTAAGGAAATACTAAAAGTAAAGTTTCAAGAGTATTGTTTATGCTAAATGACCAAGTACAAATAAGAAGATAGTAAAATATCAGGACATAAAGAAAACCTTAAAGGCACCCAGAAAGGGGAAGAACATTATAAAATACAGTCCATTGCATTTTCTGTCAACAATAAACATAAGAAAATAGCAATATTTCAAAGTGCTGAAAGAAATTATCTTGAATGTAGTATTAAATATTCAATTAAATAGTCATTCATCATAAAATAAAAAAATATGTATTTTTATAATATACAAATTTAGATTATAACTAACCCTTACAAAGTTCAAAAAATAAACACAGCAAGGAAAATAAAATAATAAATTCAAGAAGGTGGTATTAGAATGCAAGACACAATATTGAAATATGTTTAATTAATTTTTGCCAAGTGTAAATAAAAATTGATTTCAGACTTATTGCAATATGGCATTATAAGTCCTGATTTTGATTTAAAATTTCAGATAATTTGTCCTGAAGATTGGGGGTAGGTAATGAGAATAAAAGAGGAAAATAGATCCTCATTTTGTTTGCATCAGTAATATTAAGAGAAGCAATTTGATTCCAGAGGTTTTGTGAAAATATATACTTTACATGTATAACATATAAGGATAAATACTATAAATAAAATATAAAATGTATGTTTAAAAACTAAATAAAATAAAAAAAGCAGTGGTAGAATTATGTTATATAAAAAAGCACAGAAGAAAAGAGAACAGATACATAGATAAAAGACTAGAAACTTAGATTTAGACTTAAAAAAAAAAACTGAGATACATTATTATTACCGGTATAACATTCTGGTCGTTATACAGGAGCAAGTCAGTATTAAAGAAATGCTTATAATGCTGAGCTCTCTTATCAATAAGTCTTGAAACTTTCATAACAATAGACTATAGATGATTACAATTATAATGGATTAAATTAATTATATGTTTTTGTGATATTTATAATATTTTTGATAATTTTCTGAAACAAATGAGAATCTCCAGCATTAATTGTTTTTTTGTGAGAAAATGTCTAACTCATAATAGGCTTTTGGAAAAATCTTAAAGGCAAAGCAGAAATTAAAACAACTACTTTAAAGCTAAATTCATCCATTTGTATGACTTACAGTGACGATTCCATTTAGCTATGGTTATAAAAAATCTAATCACTCTAATTAAGAAACCACTAACTATGAAGAATTAAGTGTTTGGATAGTTATGTTCATCCTTTATTGAATGTTATATGATGTCAATATTTTATTAAAAGCCCTCCCTAACAATACTAAAAAATTCATTTTAGAATACTGATTTCTTCTGAAATTTTGCATGAAACAATTGAGATATTTGTTTTCTCTGCAAGTTTTCTCTCATTTGTCCTAAATATTCTCTGCACTATTTAGGTCATCCCTGATATCAATCCAAAATGAACTCCATTTCTATATAAAGCAATGAACAAATATGAACTGAAATAAAGGTAAATACAACCATCTACAATAGTGTCAAAATTTAAATAATTTGGCATAAATCTTATTGCAAATGTGAAATAATTACTTTGAAATCTACAAAATGCTGATGAAAGAGATAAAGAAAAATTGAGATATTTAGCATAGTCATAGACTAGACAACTAATGTTAATTATCTTCATACTGATCTACAGATTTTAGGCTTTACAGTCAACATCATTGCACTTACATACATGTGTATACACGTACACACACACATAACACAAACACACTATCATCCTTACCCTAGTATATTGGGGGAAAGATGAATTATAATACCAAAAACAATTTTGAAAAGAAGACCAATAATGGGGGACTTTCACTACCTGATATTCAGTTCAACAACAGAACTACATTATTTAAGACAGTTTGTTACTGCAGAGAGGATAGACATATAGATTGATAGAACTGTACAGTGAATTCTGAAAAGTATTCACATATATTGTCAATTTATATGCAATAAACAAACAAATGCAAATAGTATTGAACAAAAGCATATATATATATATATATATACACACACATACACACACACACACACACATTGTGAATTTTAGGTTAAGCAAAAATTTTGTTAGATATGATGCCAAAAGATGTCAACAAATAAGTGATAAAATAAGCTTTAAAAAATACTTTAAAAATTTGGTCCTCAAAAGAGATTGTTCAAAGTATAAAGAGAAACATTAAACTGGAGGAAATTAATGCAAATAACAATTCTTATTTTTAAAACGTTTTCATAATACATAAAGAACACACAATATTTAATAAGAAGAAATAAAATAATTTAAATAATGGGACAAAGATTTGAGCATATACCTAACCACAAAAAAGACATGGAGAACAAATTAGTAAAGGAAAAGATACTTGATTTCATTAGTGATTAGGGAAATGCAAATGAAAACCACAATGAGATATCACCACGTAGCAATTTTAGTGGATAATATCTAAATGTGTGTGTGTGTGTGTGTGTGTGTGTGTGTGTGTGTGTGTGTGTGTGTGTGTAGGTATAGGTATATAAAAATACCAAGTAGTAGTGATGATATGGAAAACTGTGTCCACATACATTGATAAAGCGAATTCAAAATTCTATGTCCATTCTCCAAACTGTTTGGCAAGGGAAGCTGGGATGACTCAGCAGGTTAAGAGCTTGCTTTGCAGCCCTGGGGACCAAGTATCAAATTCCAGCCCCAGCCTGTGCAGACCCGTATGCTGAACTGGAGTGTGCTTCCTATGTGGGAGGTCCCCAGTTTGGTTCTCACCCCTTGTTCAGCCCCTGGCTCGAGGGAACTTGCCTCCCATATGGGAGGTTCCCAGCCCAGTTACCACCCTGTTCTGCCTCCCAGCCCAACTGTGTGGAACTAAATCATGTCAAAAACTGATGATGTAACCACAACTATGGAGACTGCTCTGGGCCCTCCCCCTTCTCTCTGTCTCTACCTCTGTATCTCACTCTCTGTCAAAAACAATAAAATCTTTTAAAACTTAAAAAAAAAAAACCTTTTTACAAAGTCAGGAACTCACCCAAGTGAAATGAAAACCTATGTTGATACAAGTATCTAGAGATGTGAATCCTCATAGTGGCTTTATCTGTAATTGCCCAAACCCAGAAACAATATAAATGTACCTCATTTAGAGAGTAGATAAGTAACAGACTCATAAGAAAGGCAAGTACATGAATGAATCTTAAATACACTATCAGAAGTAAAAACAAAAAAAGCAAGCAAAATGATAAATATTGTATAATTCCAATTATCTGACGTTCTTGCAAAGGCCAAACTTTACAGAAAATAGAACACATAGCAAATCCTGACCATATGGGAGGTTTTGTGTTCAAAGGAGACAGAGGAAGTTTGGGGATGATAAAATAATTTTATCTTATACCAACTCTGTATCTAAAGACTGGTATCAAATTCCTAAAGGTAGAATTTGGTATATATGTGTTGGACCAGGCAGCCACATCTGCTCCAGTCAAATGAAGTGGGTGCAGAATAATGCATTGATATTTTGGGCAGTGAGAAGAAAATGTTCTATAAAATATGCCTCCCCTTTAACAAGATTCACGATTTCATTAAAACTTGTTCAAGGGAAGAGAGTAAACTGTCTAGTTGAAACTGCCTATTTAAAAATAGTTACAATAACTGTGGTAAGGATATAATTTCTCATACAAATTTTGATAACAAGTTTAGACATTCTTTATTCCACAAATACAATATCTGTGAAATATATATCAAATAAGTTTAGAAAAGTATTTAAATTTGGTATGTGTAAATCAATCCTTACATGTTTCTAGTATTTTGCTAATTTTGCATTTATTAATTATCGATCATTGTGTAACAAGTTAATAAGACCTTTTGCAGTTTAAGACAACAAATATTTATTATCTCACGTAATCTGTGGAGCTGGTACCTCAGTGTGCCTTATCTAGGTCCTTTGGTTCTGGGTCTCTCCCAAAGCACATGACTGCAATCCAGTTTCTGGCTGGGGCATCAGCTTTGCCAAGACAACTAGAGGACAAATCCTCTTCCATACTCATTCAAATGGCTGTTGGCAAGCATCAGATCCTTACTGTCTTTTTGCTGAAGCCAACAGTTCTTTCCCAGATGAGTCTCTTGCCTTAGGGCTACTGACAGCATGGCAACTTCCTCCCTCAGAGCCAAGACAGAGAGAGAAAGCAAAGTGTTGATCACAGATATGCTATAACCTAATCTCATATATCATCCCTTCACTTTTGCTGTATTCTGTTCATTAGAAGCAAGACCCAAAGACCATCTCACAGGCTGGCAAGGAGTAGGTATTACCAAAGAGGCAGTGGGTGATCCATAGCCATTCTAGAAGCTGCTTATTATAACACTTGGTTTCAGAAGTATATATTCTCCAAAATAAATCTCCAAAGTGAAATATACATCATTAAATTAATATTGATCCCAAAAGACAGGTAAAAATATATATAAAGACTAAAGTTTCATCAGTGATAAAAAAATGAAGACATGCCTTGCATCTTTCTGGAAGGATACTTGACTTAAAATAAAGACCAGGGAAGGGAATGACCTATCATTTTCTGGGCAATGTTAAATGATACAGTGTTTGGGTATTCTTCAAGGTTGTTGTTAGTAGATTGAGAACGAAGACAACATGTAATATGGCAGAGTGAAAAAATAGAAAAAATATAACCCTGATATTCTATATTATTGAGCACTGATTACTACCGACTATGACCAGGACTACAACATGATTCTTACTGCTGCTGCTGCTGGTGTTGCTGTAACTACTGTTAACATGGAAATAATGATAGTTAAATATAGCGGCTGTTTCACATGTATGAAATTTTGTACCAAATGCTTTACAGAGATTATATTTTATTTCATATACTTACATTTTTATAGAAAAGTACTTACATTTTTATAGAAAAATCACAATTATACATATTAATATTATACAGTAGAAAAGACTGTCACACAAAACAACATTTAGTGCATGTCTAGGAAAGACATCTAGCAATTTGGCTTCAAGTTTGCCTTTTTACACATTGCCTTGCAATGCTCCAATGTATCCTCGGACTCACGCTATTTCTGGACATTCTTTTTGTGAGCTAATCATTATTGCTTATGCTCCTCTGACAACAGTTTTGTTACTTTTACTCTGGTATCCTAACTTATAATATTCTAGAAGTGTAGTATTCTTTGAAAAAAAACTCATAACATACTTTATTAGTAATCACTTACTCACTTCAGACATATCCATTTATACCGTATTTTTAATTACTTACCATCATTTACACATAAGTAACTTTTGAGACTTGTCTCCCTTTTAATTTATAGGCGATCGTGTTTAATGGACTTGTTTTGGAGAATAGAATGTTTACAAAAGGGAAATTTGTTCTCAGTCTGTCCTTCATGTATAATGGCAATGCCTTTCGATTATATGACAGGAAGATTTCATGGTCTGCCTTCCATGGCCTTTGTCTGTCATCTCTCCTCAGACAGATCTCCAGCTCGGTTCTCAATAAATAACAGCATGCACTTCTTCAAGGTAAATTTAAAATTTTTTCTCAATTGAATTAAGACATTTTCTATGCCTCTTCTGTCTGCTTTATTTACATCCTTTATTATTCCTTAGATTGAATTCTTTCTCTGTTTAGTTATCTTCCCAAGAAAGTAAATCTAAACTGAGAATATACAGGAAGATAAACTGTTACAGTTCACACAATAGCAATCATAAATGTAGCAGTTACATTAGAAAATTTTGTGAAACTTATTTATATATAATTTTATATTTAATTGTATTGAATATGGCATATCTATAAAATTGACACAAATATAAGGCATATAATATTTGAGAGATTTGTTTAAATAGTAAAGAGATGAATTTATGTGTACGGATAGCCAAATAAGATAAACTAGACACAAAACTAGATGTAGTTTAGATTTTAACCTATATTATTTATACCTAAGCATTATTTTAAGAGTTAAGAGAAATAAATATATCCTGCATTTTGCTTACATTTTAGTAAATCTTATAGCATAGATTTTATTTATATTATGAACATACTCATGCTTTTACTCTTTTAAACCTGTATAGTATTTCATTGTTGCATTGTTTGTCTATTCAACTATTTAAGTATTTCTGTGCTAATAAATATTTAAACTATTTATGTTCCTGTTGAATTTATGTTGCTGTGAATGTTCAGGTTTACTTAAAGCAGTGTAACAAGTGAATGTTAATTTCTACAATTGAATTGGTTTGTAAAAGGCCAAGAGAAACCTGATATTTATAATATACTTTAATTACGAAAAAGTGCAAATTACTTAATTAGCCATGTATAATTTGTTTATATATTGTTGGAGCTTCTACATTAAAAGATCATTCATGGACATTTTTTTTTTAAGTCACTTTAGATAAAATTGCAGGTTAATATGTCTTACTCTGTTTTTCAATGGAAATAAAAATGAAAGGTATAACAAAGGGGTCACTGACCTAAAGGTAAAATACAATCTCTTTCAAGAGGAGAAAATAAGTATGGTACTGAGTAATGTCTTTATAGTGCTGTGGTTTGACTAGTAAAATAAATACCTCAGGGTAGCACTCAGAAAAAGTCCTATTATGTTCTTCCGTATTGTATTATGCTAGGACTCATGAATGTTTTCATAATTACTTGACCTAAAAGTGTTTTTTACTGTTTAAAAATCATATTTTATCATGGCATTTACTATTCAGACAGAATAAAGGGACAAAGCTGATATTTCAAGGACCATTTTAATCAAGCTTTCTCAGCCTGTGAATGTGTCCAAACTCAAATTCATAAACTTCCTTAAAATAGAGTGAGATTTTTTTTCCAACTGTTTAAAAGCTCATCAGCTAGTGTTAGTGTTAGTGTATTTTATGTGTGGCCCAAGACAATGCTTCCAATATGGCCCAAGGAAGCCAAAAGCTTGGACACCCTTGATTTAAATCATAGTTTTTATTAAATACTTCCCTATACACATTCCACTGTTGAACATGTCATTTGTTTCTAGGCTGCCCTCTTTAGGTCATGAGCCAAAGAAGAAACAAACTATAATAAATCTTCTTTTAGAAATCTTTTCCTTAGTGGGAAAAACACAAAAACAACTAAATTATCTGGGATAGTCATACATTTCATTTAAGTGAAAAAATACTATTTCTAATGCCATCACAATATTTTACATTCCAGGCAGCAGTTCACAGGAGTTCTGGACACTCTACTTTCTCATCAGTATTTGGTGTGTCACTCTTTTTTGTTTTATCATTCTGTTTATTGTGTCCTCTGTTGTCTTATTTGTAGGTTTTAATGTTTTGTTTTTTAATTGTTTAAGTTACTCTGCTTTCATTTTATTTTCATATAAATTTAAGGAGCAACTTTGCTATTCCTACTTTGAAAAGGCTTACTGAAACTTTTATTAAAATTTGTTTAATCTATAAATAAATTCTGGAAAAAACTGACATTTAAAAAAATATTTATTTTATTGTTTTTGACGGAGACAGAAAGAGACCGGGATAGACAGAGACAGAGAGAAGGGAAGGGGGCAGAGAAGTCTCCATAGTTGTACGTCATCAGTTTTTGACATAGTTTCCTTCCACCTGTGGGACTGCACAGGGCAGGAACTGGGCCGGGGTCTCACCCCGGTGAGAACTGAACTGGAGGGCACTCCCCAGTTCAGCATATGATTCTGCATGAGCTGAGGCCAGGATTTGATCCTCGAACCCCTGGGCAGCTACACAATGAGCACTAAACCCACTGAGCCATCCTGGCATCCCTGGCTTGTTTATTATCTTAAACTTAATGTTATACTAAGTTTCAAAAATTTTACTCCTTGACATAGGTATTGTATTTGTAAATTATAAAACAATAGGGAATAATAAGATTCAGTAAATGTACTAGTTAAGAATATTTCCTTAAAAGTTACAACCGGGTTTGAGTGTGTTTGTACATCTTTCTAATTATGAAACTTGGACAACTTTTAATCTCTCTCAATGTTTTAATACCTATAGAGATAAGAAAAGTATTAATACTACCTTGAGGATTATTTAAGGCAATAAGTGTAAAATATTTAGCACATTGCTTACCAATAAATATTACTTAGTATTTTTATTATTAGCTATTATTCAAAGGGACTTTATCAGGGCTGCTGGACAGATTTAATTTTATTTCAGAAACTACATGTCATGGAGATATACCAGTTATCCTTTCCTGCATAACAAATTACCACAAAACTTTGTAGCTTTAAACAACTAATTTATTTGCTCATAATCTTACATGTCAGCTAGTTGGAATGGGTGCAGATAGGCAATTCTTTAAGTCTTACTGAGAATGACTTGTAAGGCCATAGTCATTTTGTAACTATTGCTGCTAGATGTTGTAAGATAAACTTACATGTCTGATGTTTGTTGCTGCCTGTAAGTTGTCAGTTCTACAGGAACTCAGTTAAGATAACTCTGTTGAATGATCTGTAATCCTTTAATAGGATGGCTAGGGATTATTACAGAGTAGCTTCAGAGCAATTTACCAAAAGGGAGAGAGTGGAAACTTTCCAGTCCTCAGGCACTTACTTCCACAGTGCACTTACTTCCACTGCATTTTGTTGGTAGACACAATTCACAAGAGCAACCGTGATAGAGAAATGTACTCCATCTTTAGTGAAAAGCAACAGGGAAACCATATTGTAAAGAGAAAGGAGGAATTTGTAGTCATTTCCTATATTGATTAAATACACAAGCTCTATATTCTAGACTCTACTTCATACAATCTGTAATAAATCAGTAATATTTAAAATTTTGACTCAATAAGTTATGTTTTTAAGTGTTTACAGAATTAATACTAACATCAAAGAATGGGAATTGCATTTTTGTGTTCTTTATGCACTGTTTTTTCTTTTTCTAGTATTATCAAATTACTCACTTTAACCAAAAAATAAAAATAATATATATATATTTTTTTAAAGATTTATTTATTTATTTTATTGTTTTTGACAGAGAAAGAGAGAGAGGAGAGATACAGAGACAGAGAGAGAACTGAACTGGGGGAGCTCCCAGTTCAGCATATGGGTCCGCACGGGCCGGGGCCGGGATTCGATCCTCCATCCCCGGCGCTGCAAAGTGAGCGCTTAACCCACT
The DNA here is from genome assembly GCA_004027555.1 of Craseonycteris thonglongyai. Classification (NCBI taxonomy): domain Eukaryota; kingdom Metazoa; phylum Chordata; class Mammalia; order Chiroptera; family Craseonycteridae; genus Craseonycteris; species Craseonycteris thonglongyai. The sequence continues at coordinate 17,567 of PVKE010032090.1, forward strand.
GAGCCATCCCGGCTTCCCCAAAAATAATATATTTGAAATATATTAATTTTAATTTTAAATATACCTTCATAGTAAAAGTTAAAAATATATTTTTTTAGAAATTTAATCATTAAGACATGGTCTTAGCTAGCAGACTACTTAAATATCCTTTAAGTTTTTCAGACTCTCAGTTTATCCATTTTATGCACTTGAGTTTGTCCTATATATTAATTCATATCTTGTATATGTTACTGTTCTTACTAAACTTTAGTGCACTTTCAATGTTCCATGTACTTTTTTATTATAGCACTTTTCATTACTCTAATTTTGCATTCAGTTAATATCTCTTGCCTTTACTCTACTGGAAGCTTTCTGTGTTAATACTATATTTACCATATGATCATCATTGTCCCGTGTGCCACGGAAAATGCTAGCATGTGGTGGCATTAAATACATGTTTTCTAACAAATGTTGAATGAAAATGTAAATTCTGGGGATGCCAGGATGGCCCAATGGGTTGGGTGCTCGCTTTGCCTCCCCGAGGTCCAAGGATTGAATCCCGGCCCTGGCCCATGGAGACCCATATGCTAAACTAGGGTGTGCCCCCAGTTTGGTTCTCACTGGGGTGAGCTCCCTATTTGTCAGGCCCCAGGTTTGGCACCCGCCCCAGGTGCTCTTCCCATGTGGTAGGCCCCAGCTCTTGGGGATGGGGGTGCCTCCCATGCAGGAGGCCCCTGGCTCAGTTTCTGCTTTGTGTAGCCCCACACCCACCTCTGAAATGAAACTATATCAATAACTGATGAGGTACAACTACAGAGAATGCTCTGGGCCCTCCCTCTCCCTCTGTCTGTCTGTCTCTCTCTGTCTATCTCTGTCAAAAAAATAAAAATGAATCTTTAAAAAAATTTTTTTAATGCAAATTGACTACCTTAAACTTCAGTTTTCTGTTGAGACTTCAAAACAATTTTTGTTTCCCTAAAATTTAAAAATAAAAAAAATGGTTGCTCATTAAAAATATCAAGTGGTTATTGAATAAAGGTCACAGTTCTTCATGATGGAAGAATAATGAGTAACTAAATGATTTAAGAATGCAATGTACATCTCTGTTCAGAGGACTAAAGCTGCTGGTT
>PVKE010032091.1:0-18667 GCA_004027555.1 Craseonycteris thonglongyai
ATGGAAAGACAGACAGACACAAGGAGAAGGTGGAGGGCCCAGAGCAGTCTCCATAGTTGCACATCATTGGTTTTTCCACATAGTTTCATTCCAAAGGTGGGCACGGGGCTGCACAGGGCAGGAACTGGGCCGGGGTCTCACCCCGGTGAGAACCAAACTGGGGGCACTCCCCAGTTCAGCATATGGGTCCACACAGGCCAGGATTCGATCCTCGGTTCCCAGTGCTACAAAGTGAGCGCTTAACCCACTGAGCCATCCCGGCTTCCAACTCACAAAGACCCACTCTTAAGTCTCAAGTTATGCATGAGGTACTAAAAACTTACCAGGGAGGTCAACTGGACCAAGGATATGTAATTATTGGAATAAAACAACAGTCCTGCCCCCAACTCTCAAAATTCTACAAAGGACCAGAATACTGAGTTTCTTTCCTAATAAATTTACAAGAATGAACAGACCACTTCAGATGGTTTCTCTGTTCATCTGCCATTAATCAGTTACCTTGCCTCAATCTCTAAAGTCCTCTGAGAAAAAAATAAGTAACATTTCTTTATTTAAACAAAAGAGAAACCCGTCAATATTTCTCTAAATTATTTCCCTAATGACTTCCCCTAATGACTTCTACTGGGAATCTGTCCTCTGAATGTAATAAGATCATCCCTAAGAATGTAATAATACTCTTAAAGATTTACAGATAAAACAGATTCTATTAGGATACTAGGGAGAATTCTTTTTAAAAGAAGACTATAAAATTGATATGGCTCCTTCTAAGTTAGGTACTTGTAATATATTAAGAATTTTATTTTGGAAATGGTTTTAATTTCAAATCACATAGCCTCCTAAAGTCAACTGTTGTATAAAGCAGTAACAACACAACAGAATACAATGTGGTATTTGTTTATATTATACATTCATATTTTCTATTCCTTCCTATGATGCAGTTTCTTCCAAGCAAAAGAATGTCTAATATGTCCACAATTTAAAAATAGAAAATGACAATGCAGAGTTTTTAGGAAATCTCATTTATTTAATTAGCAATAAACCCACATGAGAAATTATTTCCAAATAATATAACAGAAAATGCATACTTATGAAAAATTTAACATATAATATGATTAAGACTAATGAACAGGGGAAGCCGGAATGGCTCAGTGGGTTAAGTGCTCACTTTGCAGCCCCGGGGACCAAGGATCAAATCCCGGCCCCGGCCCATGTGGACCCATATGCTGAACTGGGGAGTGCCCCAGTTCAGTTCTCAATGGGGTGAGACCCTGGCCCAGTTCCTGCCCTGTGCAGCCCCGCTCCTATCTGTGGAATGAAACTATGTGGAAAAATGAATGATGTGCAACTATGGAGACTGTTCTGGGCCCTCCCCCTCCTCTCTGTCTCTGTATCTCGCTCTCTGTCAAAAACAATAAAAATAAATCTTTAAAAAAGACTAATGAACAGAAAATACTTATATCTGTTTCAAGTGAAAGAAGTTTCAGTGTGATATTATGGCTGAAATAAAACCTTAAGAAAAAATAGTTTTATCACATCTCGGCCTTTTGACTAAGATCAAGTGAAGAAATAACAGTTTAAACACTGATGAATTTGAATTTCTACTTTTCCCCAAACAGTGGAGGTGCTATGAGTAGAAAAACTGGCCAGGTAATAGAGTAAAATAAAATATCTGCATACCAACAAATGCAGTCTTGAAGAGTCAAAAGCTTCATGCTACTAGTTTTTCCTAAAACTAATAACTATAAAAGAAGATTTTAATTAAAAGTGTGAATAACAGTATAAATGCAGTCACTTCCAAATGGAGTCAACTGCCATTTCAGACGAGATTGGGCATGTTCAGAGCTCCCATAGAAGGAGCTGCCATTTCGACAAACTGCCTCACACATCTTACTCCTCAAACCTTTAGAACATTAAAATTGGACAAAATTACCTTTGGACTGGGCCTAACATAGCACTGTATTCCAAACAACTATTCGCAAAGCTGTCAGGAAAGCAGATAAGACTAAGGACTGAAAATTAAACACATTCTTTAAAATAATCATCACTATGTTCTATATTGAAGAAATTTCTTCTTTAGCTTATTAACACCCACAGAAAGTCCTCCCTTCTATTCCTATAAAGATCCCCCTTCACTTTCTCATAAATACCCTTTGCCTTCTCTTAATTGGAACACCGTTTGGGTTTTGGTCTCAAACAGTACTTCTAGGCTAGCTGTTCTTTTGGATCTCAAATAAATGCTTTGCCTCTCACTTTGGCCTTTTATTTTTAAGTTAATAAAAGCATAAATTGAAGAAAAAAATGAGTGTTTACCAAGTCGTATAGCCTGTGCTCGTTCATGGAGTTGAGTTACTAGTGCTTTCATTTGTTCATAGTTTTCCTAAAAAATAAACAAAAAAAAGTGATATTAAAAAGCAATTATTGACTGCCGCCGCCATGAACAGCGTAGGGGAGGGATGCACCGACATGAAGCGCGAGTATGACCAGTGCTTCAATCGCTGGTTTGCCAAGAAGTTCCTCAAAGGGGACAGCTCCGGGGACCCGTGCACCGACCTCTTCAAACGCTACCAACAATGTGTTCAGAAAGCAATAAAGGAGAAGGAGATTCCCATTGAAGGACTGGAGTTCATGGGCCATGGCAAAGAAAAGCCTGAAAGTTCTTCTTGACCTTGGCAGTCACCCTGCAAACAGACTCCTCAAATAAGGAAATTGAACACTCTAGATTTTACGAAGGCAGTGAAGATAGCCATTGATTTAACGAGTTTAGGAGGGAGTTTTATTTCCTCCTCCTTGATGTTTTTCTATCACTTGTAAAGGATGATGAATCATCACTGCTTTGGGATGATCTCACTTGCTCTGGCATCTTGCAGGAACTCAGTGTGGTTGCAATACTTGTCTGGGATCAGATTTAAATATATCTTGTATGTAAATACTGATAAACTTGTCAGGATGATCAGGATTGCCTGACTTCTTGAGTTATGCTGCAAAGAATATAAGGTACTCTGTACTGGGGTCACTACTCATAAAAACAAATGGTTAGGTCCTCTCTTTTCTCTCAGGAAGCTAATGCTCTGAAAAGGGATTCCAGCACAACAGTTTCAATCAACACTTGGGAGCATGGTCTTATTTTTATATAGTAACTTAACTGTTAAGATTGCTGGTGGGCTGGGTAAGCCAAAAGGAAGCTTTAAACAACAGTTTCTTGCCTTAACAAGAAGTGTCAGATCTCAGATTAAGATGTGAACATTTCAAGAATGTTAGAGTGAACGCCATTTCAGAGTTCATAGTATAGTTCAATAATTAAGATCCGTGGATTATGCTATGGAGGAAGATTCTAAATTGCAAACTTGCTATTGCAAGCTTTCAACCCATCAATGAATTAAGTTGACCTGTATGTCATCAAAATGCTGTATCTGGTTAAATGGGAGAAAAAGTTTGCTTTATTTGCCTTGTTTTCCCACCCTGCCCTATAATCCTGAAGATAAAATAAATTGTAATTTTTAGTTTAAAAAAAAAGCAATTATTGTATCGGGTTTTTTTTTTCAGATTTATTTTTATTGTTTTTGACAGAGAGAGACAGAGACAGAGACAGAGACAGAGAGAAGGGGGAGGGCCCAGAACAGTCTCCATAGTTGCACAGCATTGGTTTTCCCACATAGTTTCATTCCACAGGTGGGCGTGGGGCTGCACAGGGCAGGAACTGGGCCAGGGTCTCACCCCGGTGAGAACCGAACTGGGGGCACTCCCCAGTTCAGCATATGGGTCCACACAGGCCAGGGCCAGGATTCGATCCTCAGTTCCCGGGGCTGCAAAGTGAGTGCTTAACCCACTGAACCACCCTGCTTCCCCTCTTTTTTTTTTTTTTTAAACCAAAATAAAGTTTAAGGAGAACATCATGTGCCAACCCCATGTGGCCTCCACACTGGGCCAACCCCCATCCATGTGGTCTCCATGGGTCATTACATTGTATGAGAAAGACTAATTCCTGCCTCCCTATCTTTACTCAAGCTCTTCCCTACCAATACCCCTCTTAGGTCCCTCTATCCAAATCTCAGCCCCCTTTTAAAGCCTACTTTGTGTTTCACCTCATCTCCAATACCATTTCTGGCCACTCCTACTCATTTTAACTTCTTCCTTAAACATCTATTAAACTTAACTGACCTCTACTTGTTTTCCTATTTTAACAAAAATAAACTATATACTCCTTAACTTTTAAGGTTTAGAATGACATCTTATTTTTTCTGTCCCATCTATCATTATCCTGAGGAGGTTCTACCCAATGCAGAAACACTTCCTTACTGACAAATTACACTTAAAAACAAAGCCCAAAGGGGAAAAAAAATGTATCCTATTTTATGTTTAAAAAAAAACCAACTGTCCACTTGTATGGAATGAAAACATGTCACAACTAATGATGTACAACTATGGAGACTGCTCTGGGCCCTTCTCTGTCTGTCTCTCTTTCTCTCTCACCTTCTCTCAAAGAATAAAATAAATATTTTAAAAACAAAACAAAACAAAGCTCACTTTGTAGCACCGGGGACCGGGGATCGAATCCCAGCCCTGGCCTGTGCGGAACCATATGCTGAATTGGGAGATCCCCCAGTTCAGTTCTCTCTCTGTCTCTGTCTCTGTATCTCTCTGTCTCTGTCAAAAATAAAAATAAATTAAAAAAAACATATATATATATTTAAAAAAAAAGCAAAACTGCATGTTTGCATATGCTCAGAGATTTCTAGGGTAATATATAAGTACATATACAGTGAAAAGTAGAAAATGAGCAGAGGTGTAATAACTTTTTACCATTTTGTATTATAAATTTTGTTTGATCAGCACATTAGAACAATAGTGACGTAGCTAATTATTTTTGAAAACTCAAAAGTTTATTTTGATAATGCATTATGCTCCCTGTAATGTGGTTAACCTATCTGGTGATTTAATTCCCTTATGTGACACAATGCCAATGCCAAGCAGTTTTCCAACTGTTCAAAATTAGATGCATTTACAGTCTTTACAATACAGCTCCATTCTTTCCTATTTTCTATACCTCCAGGAATTTCTGAAGTCATAGAACAATACAACTTTGCCTGTTTAAAAATGATAAGATATGAAGATGCCGGGATAGCTCAACAGGATGAGCGCTTGCCTTGCATCCTCAAGGTTCGGAAATCAAATCCTGGCCCAGCCCACGCAAACCCATATGCTGAACTATGGTGCAACTGGTAACCACAGTGGCGACAGTTCTCACCTCCTGTTCAGTTCCTGCCCCATGTGGCCCCACATCCACCTGAGGGGAATGAAACCATGTCACAACTAATGATACACAACCATGGAGACTGCCCTTCTCTCTCTCTCTCTCTCTCTCTCTCTCTCTCTCTCTCTCTCTCTCTCTCTCTCTCATCTTTTCTCAAACAATAAATAAATCTTTTTAAAAAATAAAAAATAAAATTAATAAGATAAAGAGAAAAAAAAAGTTTTTTCAATGACATTATTTGGGTCTGATTCACCAGCAAGTCTATCCATTCATTGTGACATACAAGTACTATCTCCTGCTCAGTCCTGTTTAGCTTAACGGCACTAGAAAAGGAAGGAATAGACAGGTTACAGTTGGCAAACTAAAAAGTGGGTGGTTTCACTAACATATTCAGCTCATCAAATATGTGGTGATAGAATGAGAACTGACTCTGGGTGGTGAGCACATAATGCAATACATAGATGATATAATGTAGAACTGTACACCTGAAACTTATGTAATTTTTGCCAACCAATGTAACCCCAATAAATTTAAGAATTAATTTTAACAAATTCTAAAAAAAAAAAAGAAAACCACATTGGCCCAAACAATGTATTGCAGAATTGTACACCTGGAACCCATGTAATTTTCACTAACCAATGTCACCCCAATAAATTTAACAACATAAATTAACTAATTTTTTTTTTTTAATTAAATTTAAAAAATTTTTTAATCGTCCCAGACCTGATGTCAAAAACATGGCAGACCAGGAAGCTCCAGGTCCTTATTCTCCAACAGAAACATCACAAAACAACCAAAAACTGGCTAGATTAACTTTATAGGAGCTCTGGAAAAAAGTAAAAGGCCTACAGCAACCAAGAGAACACCCAGCCAAGAAGCAGCCATATTCAAAATGGCAGGAAATCCGTCCTCCTCAGTGTCACCACACTGATGATTCCACGACCATGGGATCACGCCACTTCTCTACTTAACTACCTTAGTAGACAGCCTGCAAAATTAAATCTAAATTTGGCTTCTGCATGCAAGGTGCTCCTTTATCTGGCCGCCTAATCTCATCTACTCCATGCATTCTACTCCCTAGCCATAACTTCCAAGTCCTCACACTCACTATACACTTTCACAACTTGGTACAAGTTGTTCTTATAACTCTCTTAGTTTGTACAGTCTTGCCTCCTATCCTCTACCCTGAACCTGGCCAGCTCTTACCCAGCCATCATTATTTCTTTTTCTGTAATCACCTTCTCTAGCTTTAGAAGCCAATTATCACAATGCACTATAGTCACCTCCTTTCTTGTCTGTCTTCCCCACATTATAATTCCACTCCCATACATCTATACCAAAATATGAGGGCTGTCCAGAAAATATGCGGCCATGTGATATGAAAAATAGGGTTATTTATGGCTGGATTATTTTTCTGGACAGCTCTCATATAAACATAAAATAGTGCCTAAATCAAAGTAACCACTTAATGGTTTTGAATTAAACATTCTCTTTTGAGTCCAGGAAATCTAAAGACTTCTGAAAGTCTCTCTCATTGGATACTATTCATCTCAGGCTGATGATTTTCCTTCAATTTCCTTGTTTTTCCAAGGTCAGGAATTCTTTTAAATGTTTTCTTAAAGTTATTTGCACTATTTGAATGTTATCTGCATAAACCTAGAAACCATGGTACAAACTGAAATTTTCCAGCTCTGGCATTTCACAGGTTGCACGTTGTTTCTTTGACCTTGTAATATCTCCAAGTTCCAAGAAAAGCCATTCAAAGATACCACGGGATAAGTATTTTCTATTAACAACTATTTAAAGTCTGATAAGCACAACTTCTAAGGTTAGCTGTCCTAGGCCAATGGTTCCCAAACTGCCTGCCACCAAGCCCCCCAGGATTTCATTAACCATGTAAACACCAGATCCCAGAGACCCAAAAGGTCCACGCTGGAGGATAAGGCAGGTTGTATATTCAACAAGCTCTTCAGGTGACAACGGTAAGCAAGATTTTGAGACACACCTTTCAAAGATACAAAATACAGGAGAAGCCGGGATTGCTCAGTGGGTTAAGCGCTCACTTTGCAGCCCCGGGGACTGAGGATCGAATCCCGGCCCGGCCCATGTGGACCCATGTGCTGAACTGCAGAGTGCCCCAAGTTCAGTTCTCACTGGGGTGAAGACTCTGGCCCAGTTCCTGCCCTGTGCAGCCCCACCCACCTGTGGAATGAAACTATGTGGAAAAACCAACAATGTGCAACTGTGGAGACTGTCCTGGGCCCTCCCCCTTCTCTCTGTCTCTGTAGCTCTCTCTTTCAAAAACAATAAAAATAAATCTTTAAAGAAGGTAGACTTATCACCTCCTTATACACACACACACACACAATACAGTGCCAATGTTAAAACTAAACTAAAATGAACTTGATTTGGATTCCCCCGCAAATTTCACAACTCCTTGTGTCCCACAGTTACGACTAGGGCTCCAGAGAAAATAACTGATGCGGGTGAAGTGTGCCCACCCTCCGCCTGCTCTCTACTCCGCCGGCGCCCAGTCCAGTCGTCGCTATGGCACTGGAGGACGCGTGATAGAGGAATCACACACTCGGCCCGGGGGCTCCGGGCCCAGGACGCTCCTCCAGCCTACCTGGTAGATGGCGGAGCCCGAGTCCAGCTGGGTGCCCAACGTGGCCACCGAGTCCCCGTGATAGGCGCGCGGCCCGGGGACAGTAGCGCGGGCGCACCGCCACAGGGCTAACCTCAGGGTGGCCGACATGGCAGCGGGAACGGACAGAGGGAGGAGTGCTTGAGCGCTGCCGCCGGAGCCGGTGCTTTTATCTCGGGATTCCCCGCTTCTGGATAGGGCTCAGCGGGCGGTCTTGAAGTCCCAACCCAGGGCCTGAAACATCCAGATCCCAGGCCCGGAGGGGGCACATGCTGCGCACATCGCCCGTGATTGGTCGGCGTACGCACCTCGCCCCCAAACTCAGCCAATAAGGGACAGAGGCACAGCCCCGCGAGTCCCTGTATCATCGCGAGCCCAGGAGCACTCGTCCAGGGGCGGAGCGACCTTTTCCTGGGGACCCTGCCTCTGGGGACGCTGAGTTGATAAGTTGCCGTTGAACTTCCTTGGAATTGGTCTCAGTTCATTTTTCTTTTGTGCTCTCTTCTTCCCCTGCTAATAAAAGGATATTCAGGGACTTGAAAAAGCTTATCCTTACATCAGAGCACGAAACTGAACGGATATTAAGCTGCTCTAAGAAATAAAACTCTTTAGAGGAGATACATATTCATTCCACAAGTATTTCTTCAATGTACCCTGTGTAAGTTGCTCTTCTGGAGCTGACAAAACAGTGGAGAACAGTGTCTTCTTTTATAAAGTAGGAAGATCATAACTAAGCAAAAATAAAAAATTGAATAATGATAAATTACAATTTAGATATACGATTATAATCTACTTCTCAAAGTTGGCCTATAACCAAACTTGAGATTCCTCACATTCCCTCACCCACTGGACATTGAGAAAAATTTAAGTCTTTGATCTATTGAGTTAATTTTTGTCTATAGCATTAGATAAGGGTCCAACTTTATTCTTTTGTATGTGGATATCCAATTTTCTTAACACCATTGTTGAAAATAACTGTCCTTTCCGCACTAAGTAGTACTGGCATCCTTGTCAAAAATCATTTGACCATAGTATACGCAATAGTTTTATGTCTGGGAGCTTCAGTCATTCATCTATAGGTCTGTCTTTACCAGTACCACAGTGTTTTATTACTGTAGCTTTGTAGTAAGTTTTGAAATCAGTTAAGTGTGAATCTTCCAGTTTTGTTCTTAAAAAAAAAAAAAATTTTTTTTTTTGGCTATTCAGTGTCCATTGAGAACACCTATTAATTTTAGGATGGGTTTTTCTATTTCCGCAAAAAATGTCACTGAGATTTTAATAGGAATTGAATTAAATATTATCACATTGGGTAGCATTGACATCTTAGCACTATCAAGTCTTCCAATCCATGAACATGGGATGTGTTTTCACTTACTTGTCAATTTCTTTGAGCAATATTTTGTAGTTTTCGTTGTATTAAGTCTTTTCGCCTCCTTGGTTAATTCCTATTTTGTTCATTCTTTTTGATGCTATTGTGAATGGAATTTTTATTTCCTTTTCAGCTTGTTCACTATTAGTGTACAGAAATGCAATTGATTTTTGTGGATTTTCTATCCTATTATACAGAATTCAAACTTTTGAATTCACTTATTCAAACAGATGTTTTGTGTGGAATCTTTGAGGTTTTCTACATTATCATCTGAAAAGATTATTTTACTTCTTCCTTTCCAATTTCAGTGCTGTTTATTTCTTATGCTTGCCTAATTGCTCTGGCTAGAACTTTCAGTAGTATGTTGAATAGAAGGGGCAAAAGTGGACATCCTTGCTTTGTTCCTTATCAAGAACATTTTCTAGAAGAGAAGGGTATAAGTTTCCATATTAAAAAAGTCCATTTAGTGCTCAACCCAGGCAGAAAACAGGGGCAGGCTTACAACGAAGCTCATTATTGTGCAAAATACCAGGGTAAAAAAATATGTAAATCAGCAGATCACATTCAAAGGATAGGGAATCAGAATGGCACCAAACTTCTTAACACTGAAAATTGAAAGACAACTGAGCATGCCTTCAAAATAAAGTGAAAATTATTTTCAACATACTCAGCATTCATAGCCCAACAAAATATGAGTAAAATAAATATTCAGACATGCAAAGTGTCAAGTAATGTTATCATCCATGTAGCATTTTGGAGTAGAGTAGATGTGCTTCTCTGAAACAGATCAAGAATGGTAAATGGCATGAGATCCAGAAATTGTACCAAACTGGAAGAAAGTAGTAACGGCAAAGGAAACTCCCAGCATGACAGCTGTACAATACATGGAGGACTACCGGTAGTCCAGATTCAAGCAGGAAGAAAGAGCTCCAGAAAGTTTTGGAGGAAAGGAGGAAGTTTGTCTGACAGATTACCCATGTGGAAAATTATAAGTGGAGACATTTTATAGACTTCCTAGAGGATGTGGAAAGTCACAGATTCAAAAACAAATCCCAAAGCAAATGAAAAAGTGAAGCAATAACTCCAAGAAAAACAAATTCACCAGAGATGTCATCTTAGTACCTTGTGTACTAGTAAGTACAGCAGTGAATAACTACTATTAATACAATGAAAATAGTGAATATGGATTGTGATTAACAGTGGAACAAAGGAAGGAAGTAAGGAAGTGTTTTTAGAAAGCTAAAATTTATATACCCTAACAAAAAGTCAATTGACACTAACATTCATAAATTAGATAATCATACTTAGAAATATGTAATACCAGAAGTTTGTTTGATATCTTACAGCGTTGACTTTTTAAGCCATGTGTAATACTTTTAAAAAACATAAAACAATGCATGTTAAGAGGTTAGTACAGCACCTAGCATAATAAGTAGTAGCTTATTGTTTGAAGTGACAAGATTTTAAAGATCTAAGCAGGGGGGAATGAAAATGGTGTCTTATCGCACATTGGTGCACAAAATATTTGATATGAAGTATTTTACCTTGCTACAGGTTGGCTCCAAATTTAGCTTTGCATTGCAAAACAAAGCAACACAAGGATTCAAACAACCCATATAAAAAACCAGGCCAGTTGAACAGAAGCCCAATTATTCCTGGCACTGAGGCCAGTGAGAAGATTCTATTATACACAGGATATTGAATGATATCTACAACTTCATTATAGTAAAATTAACAATTTCTTAAAACTTTTAGATTATTTCACATCATGTCCCTAAACATGAGTAGACAAAACAATGTAAACCATATTCATAGCTCTTTAATGATCTAACAAAATCCAAGTTAGGAAAGTTTCCACAAGTATTTCTCTCAGCTAAATGTTTTCACTGAGATTTTGCCAATATCTGCTTTAGAAGTCTAGGTTTACATTGTATCTAGGACTAAAGTTTCCCATTTTCTCTAAAGAAAGACAAACTGGGAAGGAGAAAAAAAAAGAGACTGTGTTCCTGTATCTAAAAACTCACTTTAAGGAGTAAATAAAAAAGCAACTCTTCACATGTCCCAAATGTGGGGGGAAAGTCTATTCTTTCTTCTTGCAAGATCAAAAAATATCCTTCACAGCTCGCAGTTAAGGAAAAGACGAATTCTCCATTATACAATCAGACCTCCTTACCTGTGGGTTCCGTCTGCAAATTCAACCAACCTGAGATACAAGCAACCACAGATTCAACCAAAATACTCGAAAAAAGAGTTATGTAGTTGTTCACATGTAATACATAGTTAGGCCTACAATGGTTGCATCTGCATTGAATGAGTACAAGATTATTTTCTTGTCATTACTCCCTAAACAATACAGTATAAGAACTATTTATATAGCATTTACTATGCATTAGGGATTATAAGCAATCAAGTACATGGGAGGATGTGCATAGATTATATGCAAATACTGTGCCATATTATATAGGGACTTGAGCATCTTCAGATTTTGGTACCCATGGGGAATTCTGAGATCGATCCCTGCAGATACCATGGGATGACTGTACTATATTTTTATGGAAGGAAGAATGTAAGTATAAACTGTAGTTGAAAAACTACTAGTTTTGGTTAGCTAAACATTAAGAAAAAGGGCACAACAAAAATAGTATAAAATAACTTTTATTTACATAATTTATATCTATAGAACATAACTGCTTTCTTTAGAACAAGAAAATTTACAAATAATAGATATTGCTTTATTGTCAGAGACTTCTTCAAGCAAGATAGTACACATGATCATTTCTACTCCAAATAAGATGGTGGTAAACAGTGGATAGTCATATTTTTATCTGTGCCTCAATCATTTACCAACAATTAGGCTTTCAAACCATCATGCTGATCATTTGCTAAGATGTAAGCATTCAGGAGGAAAAGTCAAGAAAAAACAAAGACCTTTGATCATATCTCCTATAACAAGTTATGAAATATAAATTCTTCCCAACATCATCTTGACATGAATTAAATACAGGTGTGAACAAGTCTTTCCACCTGGCAAGGTAAATACATTAAGTTTCTCTTTTCCCAAGATTAGTTTTAAGGATATAATAGTAGGGTAATTTAGCTGGCTGACTTGATTCTGTAATACAATAAATGATCAAAGATAAAATTATTCTTTATATAATAAGAAGTTCCATCTTTCATAAAAGTAATTCACTGTAGATGAACAAGAGAACATTAACAAAGTTAAAAAATATCATACAAGGATAAAATAATATTTTGTGGCAACCTAATTAACATTAATCAAATGAAAGAAATCTTTTCAGTATATGCAATTTTTAAAAATTTATAAAATGGCGTTAAAATGACAATGTGGTTTACTACCATGATTTCTGTGATATATTAATCACATGAAATAAATGAATACCTATAGAGAATATCTACTCAGATTTATAAATCCTTCTTTATGAAAAAAAAGTTAAACTGTAAATTTCACTATTAGGAAATGAAGAACTACTCTAATATCTATCGATTGTTTTAATAAATTATAACTTCAATGACAAATATCTCATACATAAAGACATGAGCACCTGAAGGTAAAAGTATTGTCTAATGTAGGGGTTAAACTAAAAGCTCAATCCAGCCGTGTCCATCATTTAAGTATCGCCTATGGCTGTTTCCAACTGAAACGGCAAAGTATTGCCACAGAAACCACATGTCCCACAAACTCGAAAATATGTTGTGGAAATGTTTCTGACTCCTAGTCTAATGAATTATCAACCAAGGAGGCTTTTCAAATAAAAGAATAAATCCCACTGAGTTTATTTTTAACCACCATAGATTTGAGCAGGTGGATAACAGAATTACATACCGTATATAAATCACAAAATCAAAAACAACCCTTAAATTCATATTGATGATATTCACTGATTTAATAAAGGTCTTACTGTTATCTCATTTTCTGTTTTTAATAACACAATTATGTACTGTGCTTAAAGGCCTAAGTGTTCCTTAAGCAGAATTTAAAGGGAAAAAACCTCAAGAGTTTGTTAAGGAATGTGTGTGTATGAGTGTATATGTGTGTAAAGGACATGGAGTTTTGCATGGAAATTTGCCTCATAAATGAAGTTCCCCCCCCCCATACAAATCCTGAGATTATCCAAGAAATTTAAAAAAACAAAAAATTCACAGTACAAATTCAATATACTAAACTATGAGAAAAAAAATTGTATTCAAAACATATACACTATCTAAACACTTTGTTAAATGTTTAAATATATTTAAAATTAAAGAGGGAAAGAAGACAAACACAAATGTGTTAATGCCTTCTTTACCCATAATCTGAGTGATGAAAATAATTAAAACTGAATAATCTTTTAAATAAAAAATTTAAAAATAAATAAGCTTTTTGATGTTTCATCTTTATAAATAATAAGTTTAAATACTAGTTCTTCAATTAGGACTAATGTTACATCATGAAATAGAAAAATACACATTTTCAGCCAGTCAAATAGCTGAGAATAGAAAAATTTTTAACATTTACAAGTGGAATTTCACAATTTGTTTTCATATACTCAGAGGCAACTGAAAAGACCTTAATCATCAAAAATAAATCCAAACAAAGAGAAAACAACTTTCACAAAAGTAGTTCACTAAATGTTAAATACAAACCACCTCCAAGTACATCGGCACTGTGGTTTATATACAAAGACATTCCAAATGTCCGTGTGTGTTCAGTACAGGAAGAGTCTAATGTAAACGAGAGTTGCTATTTCTGTCTGAGAAAGCAATCATAATTGCTTGGTATTTCCAAAATGCTAAACTGATCAGAATGCGAAGTAAACTCAGCAATGTTTCCACTGATTATATTCAAATCAATTTCATTAAATATTCAAAATCAACCCAAGAAAAACAGACAGTGATGCTTTTTCTCTAATACTGTTTTGATGTAATTGACTCTAGAAATCCTAGACTTAAAACACAAAAATAACCAAAAAAAACCTTTTACTCTGTTTCATCCACTTCGATAAAAATATCACTAAAGAAATATTTAGAAACTGTGGTAGGCTCCTCTTCAAGTGCCTGGTTTTGGACACTTTTACATTCTTCTTTCGGTACAGAACACTCAGAAGAAGTCTAAAAAGATAATGAAAATAGGTATGAAGGAGAAGTAAGGGTTTTAAGAGTAAGATAACCTTGTGGCATGAGTTATAAAATAAAATTGGAATCAACAAACATACAACACTAGACATGATTAGGTTAGTTATAGTATATACATGATTCATCACATCACCCTAATTTCCATAAAAAAAAATTTTAATACAGAAAATATAACATTGTCTATAATGAAAACATTTTAACAACCAGATAAAAATAGACAGACCCATGAAACAGAACAGTACCCAAAGAAAACATCACAAATGAAAATAATCCTATCAAAAATTAGCATACTTATAAATCTATAAAAATCAGAACAGCATGGTTTAGGCAAGGAACAGACATATATATATAAAATAGAAATAAATATCCTCAACACATATGGATGAACATTTCGTATCTGTTAAAGTGACATTTCCCATAAGAAAATAAGAAAAGATGAATTATTAAATAAAGGGTGTTGGAAGACTACATAACTATCTCAGGAAAAAAAAGTCTATTCTGTACCTCACCAAAATAAATTCTAGATGAATCAAAAAATTTTAAATAAAAAGTATTTTTTAGGGGAAGCCAGGATGGTTCAGCGGGTTAAGCGCTCGCTTTGAAGCCCCAAGGACTAAGGATCGAATCCCAGCTCCGGCCCAGGTGGACCCACATGCTGAACTGGGGTGTACTTCCCAAATGCGGTGAGGCCCCCAGTTCAGTTCAAAAATAAATAAATAAATAAATAAATTTTTTTTTTTAAAGTATTTTTTAATCTATAAAATACTATGGGAAAACTTACAATCCTAGAGTGGAGGAGAGGGAGTATCTTCTTAAATGGTATGAATGCCAGAGCCATAAAATTAAAGATATATTCAGCTACGTAAAACTTTTAACAATCTGCATGGCAAAAACCATCATACTGGAGATTCCTCAGAAAATTGGGAACGGAGCTACCATATGACCCAACAATCACCCTTCTGGGTTTCTGCCCAAAAAAACTTGAAAACCTTGGTCTATAATAACATATGTACCCCAATGTTCATTGCAGCATTGTGACCAAGACATGGGAACAACCAAAGTGTGCTTAGATGACTGGATAAAGAAGGAGTGGTACATATATACAATGGCATATTACTCAGCTATAAGAAAAGATGAAATACTGCTATTTGTAACAACATGGATAGAACTTGAGATTATCATACTAAGTGAAATAAGCCAGACAGAAAAAGCTAAGAACCATATGACTTCACTCATATGTGGAATATAAAACTGAAAATAACAAAGAAAAAAAACCTCATGGCCATACTCAATAGTTTAGTGGTTACCTGAGGGTTAAGAGGGAGGAGAAAAGAAGGAAGGCAGGTAAGTGGGAGATGAAAGAGGGTGAGCTAAATATATGGTGATAGAAAACCGATTCTGGGTGGTGAACACATATTGTAACACATAGACTAAGTCCTGTAGATTTGTGCACCTGGAATCTATGTAAGTTTTACTAACCAATATCACCCTAATAAATTTAACAATAAAAAAAAAACACCATACAAAAAAATCAAAAGAC
This sequence comes from Craseonycteris thonglongyai, assembly GCA_004027555.1. NCBI lineage: Eukaryota > Metazoa > Chordata > Mammalia > Chiroptera > Craseonycteridae > Craseonycteris > Craseonycteris thonglongyai. The sequence goes on from PVKE010032091.1 coordinate 15,938, forward strand.
AAATGACATATAAGAAAAAAACATATTTGCCTATATCACAGAAAAAGGCTTTTCTTTAATGTAAGAGCTTCTACAAATCAATATGAAAAAACTAGGGGATGCTGGGATGGCTCAGCAGGTTGAGTGCTCATCTTACAGCCTCGGGATCCAAGAATGGAATCCCAGCCCCAGCCCACGCGGACCCATATGCTGAACAGGGATGTGCCTCCAGTTTGGTTCTCATCAAGAAGAACCTCCTGTGTGGGCGGCCCCTGATTCGGCTCCTGCCCTGGGTATGCTTCCAATGTGGGAGGCACCTGGCTCGTTGGGGCATGTTTCCCATGCAGAAGGCCCCAGCCAGTTCCTGTCTAGCATAGTCCCATGCCCACCTGTGGAATGAAAACTATGTAGAAAACTAATGACATGCCAACTATGGAGACTACTCTGGGCCCTCCCTCTTCTGTCTCTGTCAAAAACAAATCTCTAAAAAGAAAAAAATATAAAAGAATTAATAACCCTTGTTTTTTAAGTCAAAGTATAAGGTCAGATGGTTCACAGAAAAAGCATAAATGATTCAAATACTACATAAAGAGATGCTCAATCTCATTTATACGAGCTCATTAAATCTATGAAAAATGCCTCAAAAGTGAAAAAAATTGGATGATGTCGGGATAACTCAATGGTTGAGTGCTTGCTTCACAATCATGAAGTCTGGGGTTTGATTCCTGGCCTCAGCCTATGCAAGTCCTTATGCTAAACTGTGGCACAACTGGTAACTGCCAGGATGACTCGGCAGCAAAGGTTCTCACCTCTCATGCAGGAGGGCCCTGGTTCAGTTCTTGCCCAGCATGGCCCCATATTCACCTGTGTGGAGTGTACAGCTATGGAGACTGCTCTGGGCCCTCCCTCCTTCTCTCTCTCACCTTCTCTCAAATAATAAATCTTAAAAAAAAAAAATCGGGAAAGCCAGGATGGCTCAGCAGGTTACCGGTAAGTGCTTGCTTTGAAGCCCTGAGGACCAAGGATCGAATCCCTGCTCCAGCCCAGGTGGAGCCCACATGCTGAACTGGGGTGTGCTTCCCGAATGCGGTGATGCCCCCAGTTCAGTTAAAAAAAAAAAAATGATATGCTAATGTGAGGAGAAAGGCCCTCTCATCTACTGCTAAGAATAGAAACTGCTTATATGAGGACACTCAGGCAATATCTATCATAAGAATAATCATAACTTTTGATCACCAATTCTACTTCTAGGAATTTAACCTTGCAGATAAATGTTCAAAAGGCCCATTTATAAATTAGCTATTACCACATTGTTTGAAATAGCAAATAATTAGAAATAACCTAAATGGCTATCAGTGTGCTACTAGTATCACTTTATGGTACATCCAAATAATTGAATAGTATGTCATCTTAAAAATAAGGAGGGCACTCTTAAACACTTATTCCTGAAAAACAAAAAGTTATATCCACACAAATAACTGTACAAAAATGTTCACAGCAGCTGTATTAATAGCACAAAAATGAAAACAGCCCAGATGTCCTTCAGTGGATAAACGGATAAACAAATCTGGTACATCCACATTATGGAATATTACTCAGTAATAAAAAGGAATGAACTACTGATACACAAACCAACTGGAGGACTAGACTCTAGGGAACTACGTTGAATGAAAAGAAGCCAATTCCAAATGTATCATTACAAACTGTATATAAGATGCCATTTACATCACTACCTTGGAATGGCAATTTTAATGGAGAACAGGTTGGCAGAAGTTAAGGAGAACGCAGAGGTGGGAGGGAAGTGGGTGTGTCTATAAAAGAGCAACACAAAGGATCCCTGTGGTGAGAGAACTGCTCTGTATCTTTACTGCAGCAATGTCAATATCCTGATTGTGATACTCTACCATGGGTTTACAAGATACTACTACCATTGGGAAAAATTGGATAAAGGGTATACTGAGCTCTTTCTGTATTGATCTTTATAACTGCATTTGAATCTACAATGATCTCAAAATAAAGTTTAAATTTTTTAAAAAGAAAGAGAGAAGGCAGAACCTCTTTACTGTTTTACAAAGAGCTCCAAGAAATACTGTCAGTTGAAAAAAGAAAGAGAACAGTATGCTATTATTTACATAAAAAATAAGAATGTTTATACTTGTGTATATGTAAAATATCTCTGGAAAAGTAAACCAATGACTGGTAATACTATATACCTATGGAAAGGGGAAACTACAAAGCTAGCAGATAAATGTGGGAAATATTTTTACTGTAAACTCTTTCTTATAGATTATTAACTTTAAAACATATGGATTACTTAAAAAATAAATAGAATAGCAATAACATTTAGTTTAGATTACCAAATATATCTCATACTATATACCGTATTTTCCGGCGTATAAGGTGACCGGGCGTATAAGACCACCCCCTAATTTTACAGTTAAAACATAGGTTTAGGCCTATATTCGCTGTATAAGACTACCCCCCACTTCCGAGGCAACACCAGTTCTTTTTTTAATTAAATTTTTAATGAATGACATTTTTCGAACATACCGTAATACCGTACATTGATACGATAAATGGAAGGTCTCTTCACAAATGGCAATGCCATGAACTTGACCGAGAAACAAGAAATCCAAAAGAGAACATTAACAATGATGGCATCATCTGGAAAGAAAATTACATGAAGAACTTGCAGAAAACGCTTGTTTGTGACTGACTGGGATGATAAGAGGTTTTTCTAGGCAGAGGAGC
>PVKE010032092.1:8385-18770 GCA_004027555.1 Craseonycteris thonglongyai
AGTGCATAGTTATTTCTATTTTACTTTTTGACAGATAGAGAGAGAGACAGAGACAGAGACAGTTAGAGAACCAAACTGTGGGAACTCCCCAGTTCAGCACGTGGGTCCTGCCTGGGCCGGAGCCGGGATTCGATCCTCGGTCCTCATGGCCTCAAAGCGAGCGCTCAACCCGCTGAGCCGTCCCGGCTTTCCCCTATTGAGCATATCTTATTAAAGGTTATTATAGAGGACGATGACTGGTTCTTCTCCATCTCAAGTATGCACAGAAAAAGGGGATTTGGATTTAAATATTAGTAGTCTATATTATTGAAAGAAATGTTAATTTTTTCCTGGTAAGACTTTAACATAAATAAGAATGGTTATTCATCTGTCAAATATATTTCAAGTGGAAGTTTGTACATTACTAAGGAAGGGATTCAAGAACCATCTTATAAGAAGGTTGTCACTGTATATTTTTATGTATATGTAATTTAGGCTTCTGCAGAATTGATTTTTAGGATAATATCCAATGTTGTTTAGCTTACATTTTATATCATTATTGTATTTTCTTTCTGAGATGGATATTTGACTTTCTATTTTTCAATGGAGTAAATACACTCTGAGTAATTGCAAAATCTGGTCAATGTCACCCAGCTAAGACATAATTGTGGACTAGGAGTTTAAAACTAGTTTTCTTCTGACACCAAAGTCAATGCTTAAATTATAGTTTTGCCATGAAAAACTCTTGAAAAATATTCTATTATACTAAACTATCGGTGAAGACAAGTTAAAATTACAAAAATTTAGAAGGATCAGAATTAGATTCTTCTCTTTTTTACAGGTGTTCCTTCTAATAACAAGGAATCTACTGACCTCTCTTACATATACAAAGGGGAGTATGAAAGAGTGCTTATACATCCATGTTCCTCTTATACACATGATTAGTAGCAAGGGCAGACCACTCCACTTCCTTCTGCTGCTTTTTGTCCTTTATGGCAGGATAAAATATGCAAGTCAAAGAATTCATAATGCTGCCTTTGTTTACTGTCTTCTGAAGACATAGTACTAGTTACGCTGATAGTCTCTCTCAAGCTTCTGCTGAAGTGTTAATGAAGTCGGAGGACATCTGGAAGAAACTAGACAAGAGAGTTAGTTAACTAACACCACCATGAAAAGCATAGAGTGTTTTAGGAAAGTAAATATCATTGAAAGCCTGGAGGAATGGGAGGATAAAATAGTGTAGATGGGTGGGAAGGTAGAAATGAAGAAGAGATAAGTTAGTAAGCAACTGCTGTAACAAGAGGAGAAATCAGAAGAAATATGTCTACAGAGGATTTTAAAGAAATTTCCATGTGTTTGTGCAGGTTAATTCTCACTCTTGTTTCTGACCCTCTACCACCTTTATAAGGGAATTTAGTAAAATCTTGCATCATTCTTCACTGTTTTTAAGTCAGAATTGAATTTTTTAGGTAATGAGAATAATTCAATGATCTTTACATGTGAACAGAAAACTCAATCCCTCTGGCTTACTCATATTTTAATCCGTACACACTGAATCTCATACCTAATGTTAAGTGTTTATTATAAAGCAATATTTTTCAATTATATAAGCTTGCATGTATGTATGTATATATCCATTTTTATTTTTGAAACTGAATAACCCATTGTTTATAGCTACTTGTAGAAAAGGGTATTGTTGTTTCTTTTCCTTCAGTATCCTTCATATTCTAGTCAGCCTTCCTGCACCCTATCTATTCATTTTCTGACTTGACCACTCAGTGTTCAAAAGCAACCTCCAAAATAAAATTTATATTTCTTCTCTGCCATATAAAACCCTTCATTATCTAACCATCATTATCTGGACACAATCCAACCAGTCATATCTATTTCTAGTGGGTCTGTGCAAAGTTTGTTGTATACTATTCATCAACTTAATTTTCCTAATTATGTCTTCTACTGTTTCTTTTCTTTTCTTTTTTTTTTAAAGAACAGGCTTTCTTTCTTTCTTCTTTTAAAAAAAAAAATATATATATATACATATATATTTATTTATTTTGACAGAGAGAGAGAGAGAGAGAGACAGAGACAGAGAGAGAACTGAACTGGGGAAGCTCCCAGTTCAGCATATGGTTCCGCATGGGCCGGGGCTGGGATTTGATCCTAGGTCCCCGGCACTGCAAAGTGAGTGCTTAACCCACTGAGCCATCCCGGCTTCCCCTTCTACTGTTTCTTGTCAGTGACCTTTGCACATACAGTCTTGGTGTCTTTATTTCTGTTTGGTTTTTTATTTTCTCTCTTTTTTTTTTTTCCTTTCTTTTTGGTCTGAAGAATATACCTTTAAATTGTAGGATAGGTAACATTTGTGATGTTTTACCTATATTCCCCAAAACATGGAAATTATCTACTACCTTCTTTGTGTAGTCTAAGGATTTGGGGTAACCCTCTGTTATGTATCATACCACAGTACTGGGCAATGATCTTCATACCTACCTGCTTTTGGTTTTGAGGATAGAGATTACATCTTACTAATGTTTATATGCTTGAACTATCACATGGCATATTTAAGTGTTAATTAAAATGTTACTAAATTAAATTGAATTTAACCAGAAAGTCTAAGAAACTTCTTAAATATATTACCTGATATTTCTACATAGTATAAATCAAGAAATTTCAAGACAAAGAAGAAAAATGAATCACAATTCTTCTTGGGGCATATTTCTTCATTCCTTTATTGATGCAAATAAAATTGATGGGTTCCTCACTGGATCCAGAATATTTTAGACATGTCCCTGTCATCTGTTGAAGAAGATGGCTCAAAGAATTCTTGTTCACAAAGATCCAAGGTTTTTAAATTTTTTTGCTGTGATAGGAGTGGGCTACCACCAAATAAGGGTAGAGGAGAAGCAAAGGAAGTAGGAAGTCCCCAGGTCAAAAAATTAATGAATAACACCAACATCAGTAGAACCAACACCAATTCCTAAGTTACAATTCATTTACATTCTAGAATTGCTATGTGGTTTATAAGGGAGAGGACCTAGAGCAAATCATTGCATTTATCTTAACACCTCGCACAGGGGAATGCAAGAATGGCTCAGTGGGTTGAGCACTTGCCTTGGAGCCTCAGAGCCTGAGGGTCAAGTCCTACCCCTGTCTGAGCAGACTTCAATGCTGAACTGAGTCATGCTTCCCATGGGAGAGACCCCAGTTTAGTTCCTGCCCTGACTGGCCCCACATCTACATGTAGAATGAAACTATATTGAGACTATGTTGAAAATAATGATGTATGGCTGTGGAAACTACTCTGAGCTCTTCCCCTTGTCTCTGTCTTTCTTTCTCTGTCAAACAATAAAATAAATCTTAAACAAAACAAAACAAAAACAAAAGAGATTAATTAACACCTCCCATCTAAATATTTAAACAGACGAAGACTGGTTAATAGGAGTAACTAAATGGGGTAAAACAGGTCAGTTAGTGTGGTTTAGAAACAAAATTGGGGTGGGGCTTGTTATCATGTGTGGATAGAACCTGTGTTGTGCCTCATTTGTAATAGCTTTAGGTTTGTTTTAGCATGAATTCTCTGCAGCATCTGTTTCCCTTCTTGCCAGTGGATTACCAGAGATATTTACTAGGGTCCTTTATTATTTAGTTTCTAAAAATGGACTGATTTTGTGGCATTTTAAGGACACTTTACCTTCAAGGACAAGAAAAGGAGAAGTGTGTCTTATCTTCACTATTGACCTATTAATTTTGCAAGTACAAAGTTATAAAGCTGTAAGAAATAGTACAATTCCTTCTGCATTCTCTCTAATATTATCTACACCAGAATATTACATGTTTCTACAGGTCACCAGATACCTACTTATAATGCAAAAGACACTGCAGCATGAATCTGACAACTGTTACGAAAGAATGAGCAGCCATTGGAGAGTCATTTACTCAGGGAAATCTTACTTTGCTTTTCTCCATGCTTCATCCATTCTTATGCTCTGGAAGTTTCCCTCATTGCTTAAAGAATCATTTGTTGTCAATGTGCTATAAGCTAATAAACTCAATCCTGGAGGCTTTTATTTTTTATACTTGATATTTCATTAGGCAGTATAGTAACATTTCTTTTTCTTTTTACCTTGGCTTCTGGTGGTGATAGCAAGTATCTCTCTTTCAATTTAAATACAATTGTGCAATGATCTTCATAATTGAGATTAGCTGCTCACAAATGCGAGTAAATCTTGCCTAAAAATAAATTTGAACTTCAGTCTGAATAACATCTTCACATTATTGCCCCAAATTACCTCACAGGATTACTTTATCAGTATTTCACAATGTGGCATCACTGAGCAGCATATTCAAGGATTCAGCCATTACTTCAAATAATTGAGAGAAGCAACAACCAGAGTAAAACAGGTCATTTTTTTTTTTTTTACCATACAGTGATATAGATTTTATATTTTCCAAGTGTTTTATCCTTAAACCATGTATAGAAGAACAGTCCAGCAGAAAGTTGCAAAACTGCTCCAGGAGTACCATTAATATTTACATCTATAAATTCAACTCACCTAAACAAACAAATTCTTGCTGTGTTCTTAAGTATATATCAGATTAATTAATGTGGTCTATGCAGCATTTTTCAAAGATTAAAATTGTGCTGTTTTATTTGAAAATTTAATTTGTGAGATAAATGTTAATTACTATCTAGCAACACAATTTGCCCAAGCTAGGAACAAGAGGAGTCAAGCTGAAATTCTTTCTTTTTATTTTCACAACATCCAATACTCATCTTAATGCCTCTAGAATCCATACATATTTTTGTTTAGTTTAGTTTTATTTTTATTCTGTCACACCTATAATTCAGATCCGTATATTTTGCTTAGATTATTTCAGCACTTACTTGACTGGTTTTCTTGAATATAGTTTTGTATGAATGTTTTACCTACCACCCCTGTAAATTGCTCATTAAAAGTGCCAGAGTGAAGTTTTTATAATGAAAATGGAAAATGTCCCTCCTCAGCTAAAAATACCCTCAAATGATTCACCATATATCTCAGTCTTTAGGTTTTTCTATATAAAGACCCCAATGGTCATCACATCATTGTTCACAGTGGCCAAATCATGGAAATAACTGAAGTGTCCTTTGCTAGATGACTGGATAAAGAAGTTGTGGTACATTTACACAATGGAATACTACTCAGCAATAAGAAAAGATGAAATACAGCCATTTGTGACAACATGGACAGACCTTAAAAACATCTTATTAAGGGAAACAAGTCAGTCTGAGAGACTCAAGAAACATATGCTCTCACTTACAGTTGGAATATAAAACTGAAAGTAACAAAGAAAAAAAACAAACTCATGGACAGTTAATAGTTTAGTGGTTACCTGAGGGTAAGTGGGAAGGTGAGTGGGAGAGCTGGTTGGAGGTATAGGAAGGGGGCATCAAATATATGGTGATAGACAGAGAGCTGATTCTGGGTGGTGAGCACATAATGCAAAACATAGATAATGTGATGTAGAATTGTACACCTGGAAACAATGTAATTTTATCAACCAATGTCACCCCAATAAATTTAACAAGTAAAGAAAAATTTCAATGACATAGGACCATATTAACATTGTCATATTACCTTTATAATTCCCCATCAAACAAGTCTTTGTGGTGACATCTACAAAATATATTAAACTTCAAGTGTGCTCATAGTTTCTTTTGTATGATAATATAATCATCTACTTTAAAAGTTTTTTCTAACCATTTTTTTTATAGTTTCTCTTCTCAGAAAGACTGTGTATATGAAGTTTTGTGTTTTCTTGTGAGATTTGTAAGTCTTTTTTCATGTTGCATGACCTCTTTTTAGAAAAGCATCTCAGCATAAATGTCAATTAGTAGAAAGCTTACGTTGATTTTTGTCTGAGATATGTTTTCTTATGTGATTCTTTGCTTTTTCTTAAAGGAATAGCTCTATTTGAATTACTCTGTCTTAAATTTCTCTAAATTACATTTTGAGATTTTGATAGAACACATTACAGATTTCCAATCAATGCATAAAAATATACTGGTACCTTTAAGCCTTAACAAAGCTAAGAATAATACTATGGAACCATCAGGTGATTTCTAAGGAAGTATCAAATTTTAGGTTTTAAAATCAGAGAGGGCTGAGGGGTAGAATAGCAAATATACTTTCATTATTGGTAGTGAATCCAGTGGTGCAGTAATGAGATCCTCCCTTCAGGACTAAGACCATTATTTCTCCTTTTGGCTGATGGTCCACACATGTATGCTTTTCTACATTAGCCCTCTGTGGAAGGTGCTTCTACGTTTAATGTTCTCTCTCCTTATCCTCAGAGTCTTGCATCCAGTGACTGGATTATACAGGGTGCAAATGCTTGGCCTCTGGCTTCAGTTTGAGATGATTCTGAAAGGCCCAAGCTCTCTAAACGACCACCCTGAGGCCTCTGTTGCCGTTGAATCATAATTTAATCTTACTGTCATCTCAGTCTTGCTTCCTTCTCCTCTTTCCAGGCCTTGTTCTCTGGACCATTCCTCAATAAACTTTTAGCATTCACATTTCTATTATGAAGTTAGCTTCCAAGGAGCCTGAATAAACCATAAACTGTAAGAGTTAATTCAGTTCACCTGTAGAGATGTGGGCAAATTTGTCCCCTCTCTTTTATTTCTTGTCATGTCACATTTGTGATACAAGAGAGTGTATTTTTCTGGAGTCACTTAGTTGAAGAGTTTCTAGTCTGATGCAAACGGGCTATAGATACTCGTATAAATGATATTCAGATACAAATATTCAGCACAAGTGAGAATGTTTCTAACTTTCATACTGCTGTGAGATTTTTCTCAACAATAGATGATTGTGTACATATGTACAGAATATTAAAGAAATGATGTGCTCATACACTAAAACCAGAATACATAAATCTATGTCTTGATCAATAGCCTTCTGGAAGTCTCAATAATAGCAGTGACAAAACAAATGCTTCAGGGAAGTTGAATTATTGATGATGATATCCAGATAGAGATAATCAATTATGAATTGTGATAATAATATTTCCAGCTATTTTTTTATTGGAGGTCTTATCAATAATTTCTACATGTTTGCCATATGTGTAAAAAAGATGTCAGCAGCTTTTTAGAAAAGAAAAAAATTTGTATTGAACATAAGCAATAGTTATTACATCAATGTGCTTTAATCTGAAATATAATATGAAACTGTACATACCATTGTTCTAGGAAACTAATGCAGCTTCCAAAGAAACAAAAGTCTTGCGAAAATGAATCTTTAATCTCATGGAATCTATTTTACTAAATATTTTTCCTCTATATTAAAATATACATAACTTTTTAATGCTACTTTGTAAGATTGTGGGGGAAAATATATCACCATTGTTAATTACTTTAAAATAAAATTGTGGCTTTATTTGGCATTAAAAAAAAAGTGCTCTAAAGAAAGCAAGGAGAAATCAGGCTCTAATATTGTGACATTACATTTCACCGAGTGTAAAATATAATAGCTGTAAAGAATATGTGTGGGGAAGCAGGGATGGCTGAGTGGGTTAAGCACTCACTTTGCAGCGCTGGGGACCGAGGATCGAATCCCAGCTCTGGCCCATGTGGAACCATATGCTGAACTGGGAGCTCCCCCAGTTCAGTTCTCTCTCTGTCTCTGAATCTCTCTCTCTCTCTCTCTCTCTCTCTCTCTCTCTCTCTCTCTCTCTCTCTCTGTCAAAAATAAATAAATAAATAAAAATATATTTAAAAAAAAAAGAGTATGTGAACAATTTTAGATTAACTGTAGAAACATGGCTTATAAACACACACACATATATGTACATAATTAGCTAAGTTTTGTTTTTGTGTAATTTTATAAGCACTCATACATAGTTGTGTGAGGTGCATATATGTTGCTGAATAATGAATTACTCTATACTAGGACAGCAGAAGGAAAATTCCATACCCTAGTCTAGGATTTATTATTGATTTCCTTAAAAGGTAGTGAATTATAAAATAAAAATACATTAAAGTGTAAATACTGTCATCAAGCAATCAAATACATTTATTGAAGGTAATTTTGTGTATGTCTTTATACAAAATACTTTATTAAATAGCAAAGGAAATGAATCCTACCCACAGAAAATTTATATTATAGCAAAGTCAAAAACATCCTGATTTATATCACATTGATTAACTTAATGTTGGCATCATAAATATTCGGGGACTCCTTAATCCAAACTTCCCTCCCACAGCAACAGGCAAATATTTGAACATGATGCCTACAATCTTAACTTTTATTTTAAGAGTGTCAACATTCACAGGAAAAAAAAGTTAGTTCTGACACCTTTACTGGTCACATAAAATTACTGATATAATTGTTTGATTCTCTCTCTTTTGTTCCTCCTTGCCTTTCAGGACTTTTTTTCACCCCCACCTTCTCCACCCCAAACCCTGCTTCACTTCCTGAAACAATAACTTCAATAGAATTTTTCTCCTAACATCTGCCCTTAGGGAAAAATTGTATAAATGATCCACTTAGTGAATGTGACAATAGAGTATTAAATTCATAAACGGTTACAAAACTGAGCCTGGAATGCACTATTGCAGATTTCCTGGCTATCTCTCTACGAAGACGATAGCACTGAGACTCATAATGAGGTCACCTTCCACTCTTACAGAAGGCCCCACTGAGACTCCTTGTTTATGATGCCAAGGTTTGACACCAGTTATATCTAGATGATTACAGCTACCTAATCCCTCCTTGCCTCATTTTTTTCCCCTTCAGCATCCATCTGAAACATAATACCCTTCAATCATCCTTTATCTTCTTTATGTATGTTTCTATACTATTCAACCCTTAAAGATCTAAGGCCTTCTACTTATAATCCCAGTATATACTTTCATGATAAGCAGCCTTAGTAAGTCTTCAGTCTCTTCACTGAAATATCTAGCTAAACTCTGTCTTAATAAAAACTTGCTGATATGCTAATAATGGTGATATTATTATTATAATTATAATAATTATTATTATTTTACACAGAAGTATACTTTGTGTCATACCTAATAACATGATTGAAAGCTTGATAGTGAAGTTAGCACTGTTCTACCTTTTTATTGCCATTTCTAAAGCATTACTCTTTTATCCCTGGAGAGAAAAGTCTCCTTCCTCTGTCATAATATTGTCTATGACACATCATCTTTTTTCATTGCACACAGTAGTCAGCATCTTAATCAGTTCTTTATATTTGATATAGTCTTTGATAGTTTCCTTCTACCACATAATTCTAAGCACCAGCCAGGGTTATTTCAGTATCCATGTTGATAATACATCCAGCACTTTAGTTCTTTCTGTTCCATGTGATATCCTAGAGTCAAAGGAAATTACATTTCTATACTACCACAGTCATCAACCTACTCAGTAACTCTGTGACACTGGTTGTTATTATAATCAGAAACACCAGACCCCCATACACTCATGAGTCACTTAATGAAGGGGATAAGTTCTGAGAAATGCAATTATTTTTGTTGTCTGAACATCATAGAATGCACTTGCACAAACCTAGATGGTATAGTCTACTATACATCTAGACCAGGGATTCCCCACCCGGTACCCATGGGCACCATGGCACCCGTGGCGCAATTTGTGTGCGCCCGCCATTATTTGACTGCATCAGAAGTTTTTCATAAACACTAAGTAAAACTATAATTTATTTTTATACATTTGTTAGAATTTTAAAATATTGTTTGAGTATCTACACAGGTTTATTATATTCGTTGGTATGTTTGCGATATCATATATATAAGTTTTTCCCTAGCTTTCGCCTTTGTACATGTCGCGTCTTGTGTAGCCGCTGCACTCTTTAAACTCTCCTCCACCCAACCGGGAGACGCCAAGTTGCCATTTTGATTGCAGTTGCTGGACTGATCGGGTCATGACGGTTATCTAGGATCACAGTGTTTTGATATAATCGATTTTAAATGAACTAAAAGCGAGGTAGGCAATCTATTAGTATGGTGGCAATTTGATATGCTATTGTAGTTCTATAACTATTTTTATTTTTATTGTTTTAGTCCTAAAATGAGTGGACCAAATAAGAGAAAACGAACCTATAATTTTAACACAGACTGGGAGGAATCATATTGTTTCATTAATTTAAAAGGTAAATGCGTTTGCCTGTTGTGTGGCAGTAGTATTGCAGTGCCGAAAAAATATAAGTTGAACGTCACTTTCAGACAAGTCATACCACTTTTGATACGAATTATCCACTTAAATCTGAAGTAAGAAAGAAAAAATAAATCAACTAAAATTAAGTTTAACTACTCAACAGACTGTTTTCACTAGACATGTGGGAAAATCTAAAAAGGCAACCATTGCTTCTTTCAAAATTTCTCACATGCTCGCAAAGAAGAAAAA